>WBMV01005609.1:1933529-1980688 GCA_013396655.1 Campylorhamphus procurvoides | reverse complement strand
GATGGGATGGGGTGGGCCGGCATCAACCCGGGCCGGGATTGCCGGGATGGGATGGGGTGGGCCGGCATCAACCCGGGCCGGGATTGCCGGGGTGGGATGGGAGCAGGGCCCGGAGCGGCCTTGGTGTGGCCGGGAAGGGGCTCATCCTGCCGGGATTGCGGCTGGGCTTCGCGAACGAAGGTTTGGGAAGGGCTCTACTCACACTTGCCGCGAGCGCGGCGGTGGCTGAAAAGGCCGATGCGGGATGGGCAGGTCCGGCTGCGTGCAGGGATGGGCAGGTGGGAAAGGTGTTGGTGCGGGAGCTGCTCCCACGGGAATTGAGGCCCTTCCTCAGAGCTGTGGGGGTGGAAATAACAAAAAGCTGCATCCCCCAGGAATGGGGGTGTCAGGAATTGCTCTGGGGGTATTTGGGATGTCAGAACAGCCCATGACCTGTCGCAGGCATCCACAGTGCGTGTCCAGGGACAGTCGCCTGTCGGGCTCAGACGTGAGGGGGATTTGATTATTGCACACGGTACAACAGAGAAACAAAACTGGTGTTCAGATAAGGAACTTAAATCTCAGTAATAACACCCAGGATATTGCATGGAAGCCTTAGTCTCAGGCACATCTCTGTCAGCTCACTCCTTAAAACAAGGTGGTAATCGAGACTGTCAAAAGAATTTCGGCAGAAAGTGGGCTGTTTGGGATTTTATCACTTAGTTAAAAAAATTAATAAATTTAATGAGAACATTAGTTTCCAATCTGTGATATTGATTAAGGTGCAGAAAACTGCATTTAAAAGTTCTCCAGTGAGTGAATAAACTGAATGGTGGATGAAACTTAACCTGCATAATAACTGGTGTCAAAGAATATATAACTCAACCATTGGCCTGTGGGATGGTTCCGTTTTTTATTTTTCCATTCGGTATCATATGAGAAAAGCATTATAGATATGACCTTCATGTACTTGCTGAAGACCTGGTGTTTATGAAAGCCCTCAATCTTACAGGAGAGAATAGGTATTGTGCTCTTTGCAGGTCAGAAATATGTCCTGTGTGAGTTGTTAGTTGCTTGTGTTTAAATAACATTCGTAATCGTAACAAAATCCTCTCAGTGAATTTGGAACTCAAACAGCTGTTGAATTCTTACCGGAGAGTTCTGTATGTTTTTATTTGAAAGAGGTTCACCAAAAATGCTGCAACCAGTATTTAAATGGTAATTAAAAAAACCCAAATCAGCAAACCCAAACCATCAGTTTTTGATGTTTGTAGAGATTTTTTTTTCAGGAGCAAGAGTTGTTTCAAAACACATTGTGTAGCTACAACCAAAAGTTCACATTGACCTATGGTATGGCTCTTAACTTAGACGTAATTCTCACAAGATGTTGTAAATGGAGTTGTGGTTGTAATGGTCCTTCTGTAGCTGAATGTTGTGAAATATTTGCATTCTAAAGGGTAAATTTCACAGTTTGTGACTCCTATGTTATAAAGGAGAAAAGATGTTTAAAAATGGAAACATCCTTCATCTGCTGAAAAAGAACAATTGAGCACAGATTGCATTTTCTAATGGCCTCAAAAAGGTTGCTTTTGACAGGCTAAAAACGATGATTCTTTGAATTGAAATACTTACATCTAGAAGTTGCTGCATCTGTAAATCAGAATGTAATTTTCCACGGGAAGCAGCATTGCAGCAACTCTGCCATTTGAGTATCTCCAGTGTGTTATGGTGCAATCAGTTCTAGCTGATTATTTCCCTGCAGCCATGCAAAAGTACAGTTCTATTTGCCCAACTCTGTAAGCTTTGGACTGTGAGTTCTTGGGATTTTAGAGGGCAGAGCATACTTTGTCAGGCCGCTTTAAGGAATTAAAAAAAAAATTTGTAAAGGTGAGGATTATTAGTTGTGAGCAGAGACTTGCTGTAGCTATGGTAGAAACTAGGGGAGCACAGGAGTTTACCTTGGTTCATGTGGAATTGGTAGGTCTCCTTTTGGCTTCTGTGGCCAAGGGGGTGGTGGAGTAGAGGGTTGAGGAGGGTGTGCTATTGATGCATCATTTTACAGCAGATCATGTAGGTCAGGGAGTGGCTGCAGAAACTGCTTTACATACAGGAACTGTGACCTTCTGCTCAAAACCACTCAGGAGGGTGAATTCTGGCTGAGGAGTGGGGGAAGCATGTTTCTTATATTCAAATTCAGACAAGGCTTCTGCAGGGTGCTACATCAGTCTGAAGGTAATGCTGCAGTTCAGTTACTTCAGTATGTATGAAAAATAGAACTTTGCTTTTTTAGCTGGTGTCACTTGTTACTCTGAATCAGCAAATTACATTCATCTTAAAGCACCTTATCCTGTTAACTTCATTGGAGTTTGTGATTGTGTAATGTGGACTTGGCTAGGAAAGTAATTACTTTTTATTAATGATTTTGTTGTTAGAAGGTATTTGTACAAGTATGGACTGATCCTATTTATCTTTGTTTTACCATTGTTGACATTGGGATTATGTAAGTTTGAGGGATCAGTTGTGCAACTGCTAGCTTTTTTAGTCCGAAAGGTTACAGGCAGTTTAACTTTTTTATATTGTTTGTGTGTGGATACTTCTGATGATTGAATAACTGATGATGTCGAGAGCTGGACTTGGTAATGCATTGGTTCTCCTTATCCAGCTTTGTGAAAGTTTGATATTGTCTGCTTATACAAGGTGCCCAAGTATCAAAAGCAGGGATTTCAGAGACTGTGCATCAATGATCCCAGCTGCTGGAATATTAATATGTGCGCATGTACAGTAAGACCCATTCATGTAAATGAATGCTAAGCGACTCAAACAGGATAAAGATGATTATAGAAGATAGGAATGATATACTGTTCCACACTAAGCTTTCTGTTCTTGTGAAGTCAGTGTCTGGGAGAACATCAGCCAAAACATAAGATGTGGGAAATGGACAGAAGAGTGAGAGGTAACCCTTGCTGTGGGCTGGGCTGCAGTTTCTTCTGGGTCATATGCACCACCTACTCTGTGAGTACTCAAAGTAAACAGGGTCAGTGTCTCTTCTGTAGGACTGATAGAGTACCTGGTGGCAGAGTGTCTCCATCTGGCTGGGAATCATGCTTAGGACAGTAAAAAGGCTGGGACACTGCCCTCTGCCCCCCTGCAGCTTGCCAGCCCTTGTGATGCAAACCTGTGCAAGCAGCTGCAGGAGGTCAGGGCTTCTGGAGAGGGTGTTCTGGCCAAAAACACGGCTATGCTCCTGTCCAGGAAGACTGAGACCACCTAACAAGGACAAGTAAAATGAACCAGGAAAAGAGGGGAACAGTCTGACTTCAGAAAGTGGACTCACAGGGAAGAGTAAGAACTGTGCAAACATATACGGTGCTTTCCCCATATTCTGACCAAACTCTTCATGTACTTGGCACTGGTGAGGCCATACCTCAAGTGTTGTGTCCAGTTCTGGGCCCCTCACTACAAAAAAGGCATTGAGGTGCTGGAGCAAGTCCAGAGAAGGAGCTGGGGAAGGATGTGGAGCACAGTTCTTAGGAGGAGCAGCTGAGGGAGCCATGGTTGTTTAGCCTGGAGAAGAGGAGGTTCAGAAGGGACCTTATCACTCTTTACAGCTACCTGAGAGGAGGTTGTAGCCAGGTGGGGCTTGGCCTCTTCTCCCAGGCAGCTAGTGACAGGACAAGAGGAAATGGCCTCAAGCTGCACCGAGGGGGGTTCAGGTTGGGCATCAGGAAGAACTTCTTCATGGAGAGGGTGGTCAAATATTAGAATGGACTGCCCAGGGAGGGGGGGGAGTCACCATCCCTGGAGGTGTTCAGGAAATGACTGGATGTGGCACTTTGTGCTATGATTTAGTTGGTATGGTGGTGATCAGTCAAAGCTTGGACTGGATGATCTTTTCAACCTTTATGATTCCGTGACTTTCACATCAGGGGGTTTCCCAAGCCTGTGGTTTGTCTGTAAAAAAACCGTAATTATCTAAAATAATAAATTTAGATCTTCTGAGTGCTTCTCTTCTCTGAATGCATGCAGACTTCCTTCACCCATGGCTTCAAATGGCAAGGAGTTTCATCAGTCTGTGACTTCTGGGAGGAGCTCCTCCCTTTTCCTTGCTTGAGCCTGATTCCTCTTAGCCTAATCATATGGCTCCTGTTTCTTGTATTGGAAGAGACAGTGAGCAGCCAATACTGGTGCTTTTACTGACTTCAGTTTTCCTTCAGTCCCCAAGTTATCTCTTTACTGAACAAAAAGGTCACTTGTCTTAAGAAAGCTGTTTCCTTATCAACTTCATTGCCTTTCTTTGAACTGTTTCCAATAATATGCTTTTTGGGGATGAAAGAACCAAATCTGCACAAAGACTTCAGACTGTAGATGAACCATGGTGCACAGCAGTGTTTCTTTTTATATCTTTTTTTTTTCCTCAATAGTTCTCCTTTTGCTGCGCTGCAACAGTGACTTGGACTCTACTGATACAGCTCTCCCAAGGACTCACCCCTGAGGGTTGTGGTTAGGTCAGGGCATTGTGTCTGTATATACCCTGCCTATGGGTCTGGGATTGTTTTACTGTATCCATTATGAAGAATGGAAGAAGATAACCTCCTCTTCTGGGGAAGCGTTAATACCTTTCTCACAGCAAATTGTGACTTTGCTGACCAAGGTGTGGGGAGAGGAAGAGTGAACTGCTCTTGCTTCCTGGTCCAGTTCCATAATCTTTGTATAGCTGCATGTGAATGTGATCACATCATCACAAATGAATGGGTTATTCTACAAAAAGTAAAGAATTAATTTTTTTTTGTGTATGTCAGCTAAAATTAATTTGCCTGTGTCTGTGTTAGATAATGGCACATGCCAAGTGTATACATGATACAGAAATACTGCTGTACATTAATAGTGTACAAAATATACCTAGATGCAGTTCCTTTGTGTTTCACAGCTAGGGAAGCTGTGTTCCTGGTTTGTTAGGCAAAAGAGGATAATTAATGGTCAGTAACTTGGTACTGGATTAGTCAGTTTCTCCCTTCCAGTCTTAAGTGTCATGTGCTGTGTGGATTTCAAGCAGGAATTGTGTTACATGTATGTTGACTGGGCAGATGTTACCCGAATTCCTACCATGATAGTTCTTCGGTGTGGTTTTACCAAAACACCAGCTCTGTAAATTGTAAGCTAAGGTACTAATTCTTAAAAAAGAAGAAACAGTCTTTCATCAGGATGACATTTCATACAGTGGGCAGCCAAGATCTTCAGTCTGGCAGTTCTGCCTGTCACCATTGGGTCAGCAAAGCTTCAGTGTTAGTAGCTGTGACTTCCAGTGGGACAGATGCTCAAACTAGAAAAATATTTTAATTTTGAAGGTATAATTAGAAAATTATGAGTAGCTGCATGTCTTTGCTTTATATTTTCCCCCCTTCTTGAATCTTTTTTTCTTGACTACTTGCTTTGAAAATGGATGTGCTGTTTACCAGTGTTTGAATTTTTTTTTTCTTTTTCTGCAGTCCACTCAAGAGGCTTTTAGGATAGAATATGATACCTTTGGTGAACTGAAGGTCCCAAGTGACAAATACTATGGTGCCCAGACCGTAAGATCTACAATGAACTTCAAGATTGGAGGTGTTTCAGAAAGGATGCCAGTAAGGAATTTAAAGCTTTGTTAATTTCTTCTCTTAAGTGTGTTTTGGATGTCAAAGTGAATATGTTCTTCTTAGAATTTTGCTGGAAGTGTGAGCAGCTTTGAATGTTACTGAAAAGTAGAAATTCCATAGCAATATAGTGTTCTCTAGTAGAAATCCTTTTTTTTGTTGCATTAAGATAAATGGAATATTGCATTTGGACAATTTTTATTGTGTTGCTAAATTTTTTAATGACCAGGATGAATAGAAATCTCTCTTTCATTTTTCCAAAGCTGAAAAAGTGAGTGGAATAATTCATTTGCTGTAGCGTTTCTATAGTTTGTTATTGAGGTTGTTTAGCATAGGAAGAGTTAATATAAAGTTACTTTTTCGCATGTAGCTGTGCATAGTGCATTAGTGCGCATGTGCTTTGTCATATACTGACTTTCCCTGTACTGAAACATGTGTCAGTTTTCCTTCAAAAGGCTATTTTAGAAAGGGAACCAGTTCAATTTTAATGCATTTAATTTTGGATGCACAGAGGATACCTGGGCTTGCAAAGAAAGCTGTGTACTGCTCTCTGGACTGCTTGGATGATGTTACTGTTAATGCGAGCATAGGCCATAGGACCTGATTGCTCTCTGGTTAGTTCGATAGACTACTGCTGGATTTATGATCAGGAGTTTGGTTTAGAACTAGACATGCACTATAAATTCCTAACATGTCCTTTGGGGGAAGAAAATTGTATATTTAAACTTACCCTTCTGTTTCAGGTTCAAGTCATAAGGGCTTTTGGCATCTTGAAGAGAGCAGCTGCTGAAGTAAATCAAGATTACGGTCTCGACCCAAAGATTGCTAAAGCTATTGTACAGGCAGCAAATGAGGTAGGAACAAACTGTTCAAATACTAGAACTGCCATTGTATTTTTGTTAAGCTTTTCACAGAAGCCTGTGAGATTGCATTTCTCAGATTGCTAGAGGAAGGCCTTTTGTATTAATGAATTTTGTTTTTCAGACATAATTTACTTAATATAATAATTTTACTATTTTACTTTGTGCACTTAAAGAAATGATGAAATAGTCAAATGCATTTTGATCCTTAAGTTATAAAAGCAATGTGATCTTTCCCCCTCTACTAAAAATACTTATTACTTGCATAGTGTTGACTCTTACCAGACTAACAATATAAAAGAACCTGGGAGGGGAATAGAGTCTCAGTGCATTGAGCTAACTTGAACTCTGATATGCCAAGCAAAGAAGTCTCTAATCTGTAAAGCAATTGTTTCCTGGTAATGTGAAGACCACCTGCAATTTGAATAGTTTCTCTGTTACTAGTCTATTTCCTCTCCAGACTAAAATTTACTAGTAAATCTATGCTCATAAGTATCACTTTTATTGCTAAAGAGGACATGATAAGACAAACAGGCATCTCCTCTTTCTTAGGATAAATGCCACCCAAATGCAGAGTTGTGAATGACCATTAATTGAGGTGTGGTAATACCAAGTGTGTTGATTTGTATAAATCAACAGATCTGTTTATCTAGAAGCATTTGAATAGAGTTTTCTTGTTCTAACCAGCTTAAAAATATTTCAGTATTGGTAGAAGCCTTATCCTCTTTCTACCAGCTGTAGCAGCATAAGTCCCAAGACCCAGTAGCTTTGGAGAACTCTAGAATATGTCCAGGCTCTTTCTGTGGTTTTTAGGGTTCCCCTAGTTAAAGGTGGATTAGAAGCTTTGGTGGATAAAGCCTACTTAGTTTAGATTCATAAATTCTGAAAGTTGTTTGGGGTATTTTTTTTTGTTGTGCTTTAAAAGCATCTTTGCAATTATATCCTTTCCCTTATTTAAAATACTTTTCTAATACAGCTTAAAAAGATACACCAAGGAATCAAGTTACTCTTGGAAGTGGGAACTTTGTCCCTCTATAAGATGGGGAATACATAAGATCCTTTCCTGCAAAACATGTTTCCAGGAGGACTGCTATATCCTGATAATCTGGAGATCATTATCTAGCCTTACAGTTGTGACAACAGATCCTTTGTTTTTCTGAGGCTAATATGCATGGATGTGATATTTCTGAGTGCAGATTTTGATGCTATCACAAACACATGTTTAGAAAACTCTCTGAATGTGTATAAAATTCAACAGGCTCAGAGAAACATCCATCAAACAGGAGAGTGCCTTACAGGAAAAAGGAGTTCGGTACTATCAGCCATCTGCTGGCTTTGTTGATGCAAAATATTATGTCTACAGGTGTAAGAAGTCTGGAACCTGCTTGTATGAAATTTCTTTCTTGAGAAATATCAGAGTCCAGTTACACAGATTTCTTGTGGATGGCTGATGATCGTTGGCAAAACCACCTTTTTTGGGGGTCTATTTCCCAAAGGAACGAACTTCTCAATGCCTCTAATTCAAGCTACTGTATAGTTGTGATCAGTGTATGTGATGAAACTGCAGCTGTTGATCTTGATCTCCTAGAAGAAAGCAATGCACCCATGGTGAGAAGTCTGTAGGCAGATAAGCCCTGTTGAAATGGTCAAAACTGAAGGAGAAACACAACACAATCAGTACTTCATGTGCTCTGATTGAGAAACTTTCAAGATGTTTCTCTTGCCTTGGAGATCTTGCTAACCTGAGCAAATAACTGGAAAGGAGAACCAGCATGTACCACCTCTAGTTCCACCCCAGGAGGATTAGAATTCAAATGGCTTTAAAATTTGGTTAAGTGGGTGATATGTTTGACTTGTAAAATCTGGTGCATTGTTTGGGGAAGAGAATATATAATTTAAAACACCTTTTAAAAATCTTTTCTTTCTATGACTGTAGAACATGAAATCAAATTCTGTCTATCTCTGTTTCAGAGTTCAGCATCTTCAAAAAGATAGCATATGATTTTTTCGCTTTTAATATCTAGTATTACATCAAAACCTCTTAATTCGTGTGTATAGTCACAATTGTTACATGTAGATTTAAAAATACAATAGAGAGCATAATTTTAATTACAGCTATAAAATATTCAGGAATTTTTTTTCCTCATAGAATACCTTTTCTCTCTTTTTCCACTATAGGTAGCTGAAGGAAAATTAAATGATCACTTCCCATTGGTGGTGTGGCAGACTGGGTCTGGAACTCAAACCAACATGAATGTCAATGAAGTCATCAGCAATAGAGCCATTGAGATAATGGGGGGCACACTGGGGAGCAAAAAGCCAGTACATCCCAATGATCATGTTAACAAAAGCCAGGTTGTTATACTTGCATTACACTTCTTTGAATTTCAAAGGTTTTGGGGGTTTTGACTATGAATTTTGAGTTCTCTAATATCCCGTGTTAAAACTACAAAAAAAGAAAATAGTTTTGTGGACAGCTTTGACAACAGTTTTCCATTTTTTTTTCAGTTTAAATGAACTTTAAGATGTCTGTCAGTCACAGTATGAGCTTTTCAGATTAAAAAGTTTGAACTCATTCATGACAGATAATTTCACACATAATGTATTGGGCAGAGGTGGCCTTCTGACAATGATTAATGCAAACAGTCCTAAAGCAGTTAAATATGGATCCAGTTTCTAAATGCTGGATCATGCTAGACATTTTTATTATACTTCACTCTTGAACTTCAGCTAATCTGAACGAAATATTAAGACTCTGACTTGATTGTTTCCCTTCCTGAGCTTTTGTGCTTACTCAGTATCCAGTGAACTATGAATTTAACATTGTCAAAGCACAATATAGGTGTTTTAAAGTCACCTACAATTCCTTTAAAATTATCCATGCATTTGTTACCCATCTATCATAACTACTATAGTAATTACTGTAATTCTTTTTCTTTTCTTTTTTTTTGTGTCCCAGTGTTGTGAACAATCTATACAGTTTAACTTCCTTAAGGTTATAAAAAGTTTATTTATCAACAAGACACTGGCCTTGTGGAGCACTCCTAAGTTGCTTACTCTTAGTTTAGTTTCTGATTGTTTATAAATTAAAGAGAATAAACCCATATATGCACATCTTAGAGCAAGAATGGTGAGAAAAGCTTGTAAATAAATTTCTTGAACTTTCTTCACAGAGTTCAAATGACACTTTCCCAACAGCAATGCATATTGCTGCTGCCCAGGAGGTTAATGAGGTGTTGTTACCTGGACTAAAGAAGCTACAGAATGCACTTGAAGGGAAATCCAAAGAGTTTTCCCAAATCATAAAAATCGGGCGCACTCATACACAAGATGCTGTTCCACTTACGCTTGGACAGGTAAAAAAAATAAAATTATGCATTTCTTTGGAACATTCATGTAAATGTACTGGAGGAAATTGAGGCAAACTGAGGATGCCTGAATTAAGTTGATAGTTTAAGAGAAATTACAAGCTGAATCTCAGTCTGAGTATTTTCAGTCTGTATTGGAGTTTGCTGGGTATGCTGTACTCTAATAAACTGTGGAATAAATTTTCTTTATTTTTTTATAGGTGTTTTACTTCTAACAGTACTAAGGTATAAATGATTTTTAAATGATGTTTCATTACCAAATAACACAGTTTTTCAGATATGCTGACATTGCAAGGAAGAGGTAGTTGCAGTCTGTAATCTGTAAACACATAAATGAGGTTTGGCCAACACACAAAACTACGAGGTATTTTGAATGAAAATCTTTGATATATGATCTTGGGTGTGTATATATAAATATAAAAGATGGCAAATCTTATCATATTGTCAAGAATGGCTTGTGTTACAGTAATTTGGTAATGAAATAAACTGAATTGATAAACATCCAGGTAAAATTTGAGGATTTTTTCCAAAAATGCACAGATGGGTTTTACTAACTAAAATTAAGTGAACAAAGCCCAAGATCCATTTCCGTGTTTGTACTTGGAGAATGTTACTTTAATCATGGAGCTGTTTTAATGTGGATTCAGATTCTGCTAAGTACACACCTGAGATAAAAGGCATTATGTATAATTTTATTTTATATATTTGGGTTGGTTTTATGTATAATTGTTTGTAGTGTAGGAGCAGTCTTCTAATATTTCCATACTTTTCCTCTTACTGACAACATGCTAAGATGTAACATTTGGGTAAAATTCAGTCCTTACATGTTTTTTAAAAAATCAGTCACGTCATGTTAAAAGTCTAAATTATTTGAGATGCTTATTCGTGTTTATTGTCCTTGTTCCTTTATTTTGTCCTTTCTTTCAAAGGAATTTAGTGGTTACGTGCAACAAATTAAATACGGTGTGGCTAGGATTGAGTCAACCATGCCAAGAGTGTATCAGCTGGCAGCTGGTGGGACTGCAGTTGGCACAGGATTAAACACAAGAATTGGCTTTGCTGAGAAAGTTGCTGCTAAAGTGGCTGAACTGACAGGTGAGGAATGATATTTTGGTGTAAAGCAGTATATGTAACAGTCAAGTTCAAACTAAATCTTTCTGTTTCCATACTTCTAATAAGCTCAAATTTTATTTTTATTTTAACATGAAACTTTCTGTTAATGCCATGTGTTATATGCCTTCTACTTCAGACTTTTTGTGCAGTGTATTTTTATAATTATCTTCAGTGCATTGAAAGTGACTGAAATTATGGTGTTTTTCTGAGCCAAGGCTCATCAGATATGGATACAGTTTCAGACTTCTATTATTAGCCCAACTATAATGCTTAGGTCTCGATCTTTGCTCCTCTCACTCTCTTCAATTACACAAGAGAAGTGAAAAAAGACTCTCAAAGCCACTTTTTATTATGTGAAAGAGTGAAAGTTAGCTGTCTGATTCTTTTGATGCTCTCTTGATAGATCTTAAAACTTAAAAAAAATAATTTACAGTGCTGTTGAGTTTTTTGATCCGTAAATCAGATCTTCTGTGTCACAATACCAGTTTTTTAAATGCCGCCAAAAGAAATGTGTATATCTGTCATTTACATTTGCTGTAAAATCTGAAATTGTTTATCAACAGTATTTGGGTTTTAAGGGACCTATTATTCACTGTCTTGCAGAGGGTCAATACTTTCTTGTACGCTGAGAGGGAAGAAGTAACTTGTAAACAACAGCTGCTAGGAGCAGTACAGGGCATTTTTTCATGGTGTTATAAAGCTTTCCCATCTCAGAGCTTGTTGGGTGTCCTAACGGCAGGTTGAACGAGTTTAAAACAAGTAGGGCAGACTCTTGAAGTTCCACATGTCCTTATAGAGGATGTTTTTTGGCAATGACAAAAGGAAAAGTGTGGACAGATCTCTGCAACTGAGAAGGCAGCTATGCAATTCAGCAGCCCGTGCAGATTGGTTGGGACTTGATGTTTGTCAGGAACTGCAGAGCACTAGAAATTAGGGAGGTTATGCTGCTCTTCTTTGAAGGGGTGATGGAAGCGTAGAGCAGTAGTTCTGTGGGGCAGAAGTCCAGCCCGCAGTCAGTGATGTCTCTTCCCACTAATAGCATGCTGCTGGGACTTTCCTTCCAGGGCAAAGTCCTGAAGAAATGTTTTTCCTCATGGAACACAGGCTTAAATCTTCAGGCATTTAATTAACATAAACAGAGCTGTTGCTTCCATTGCTGCTATGCTCTTGCTGTTGGCAGGCATCCTCCTAAGTCTGAATCAGCTTTCACATGTTCTGACTAGTTTATTGTTCCCTTCCAGTGCTGATGCTCGAGTGCATCTTTTTTCTTTAAGTAGCTAATTCCATTGTGATTACTTCTTATTTACCATAATGCCTGCACTGTGCTGTAAAAACATCTATTTTTATAACTGAAGGAAAACATCAAAACAATTTACAACCTAAAGAATCTATCTTGATTTAGTGGAAGAAGTACTAAAGTTTGGGCTGAATTTTGAAAGATTTTTGACATTCACAAAATACTGTGGTGCAAAAGCAATGCTTAGTATGCAACACAGAGTGAAAGCTTGACATTAATACCATTGTTGTTGGTAGATGCTAAAATTTCATATTCTTCTGTATTTTAATGACTTTTATTGTGTCTTTTGTATTGAACTTAATTTGTTTAAGGAATACTTTAATGAAGTAAGCTGTAGAGAAGCGAGGAGAGTGTTATTAATTTTAATTTTTTATTAGGCTAATCATGTGTTTGATTATCTGATTTATGTCTGCAAGGAAGTGCCTCACTGGTTTAATATTTCCCCCTTCTCCTTCCTTGTAGGTTTGCCTTTTGTCACTGCTCCAAATAAATTCGAAGCTCTTGCAGCCCATGATGCTCTAGTTGAACTCAGTGGAGCCATGAACACAGTGGCATGTAGTCTGATGAAAATAGCTAATGATATTCGTTTCCTGGGTTCTGGACCACGCTCTGGACTAGGAGAACTCATCCTGCCTGAAAATGAACCAGGAAGCAGCATCATGCCAGGTACAAAGGAAATAGAGACAGAGAAACGGCCTGTTTCTTTTGTTTTGGACCATTGTCTCTTAACAGATGTTTAGCAAACAGCACCTGGATGATCCTGATGGGTCACTTTCAACTCAGTTTATTCTATGATCCTGTGATCACAAATATCAGTGAGTCCATGTCTATGCCCTATTATACCAAAATTTGTGTTCATAAAAGTAGCTGCTTGCACAGCTGTATGTTGGTATGTAAGGGTATATAATCTCTTGACTATTAAGAACTGTGGTAATTAATAGCTGCTTAGCTTATGCACATTTGATCAAGCTCTCAAAGTCTTGGTAGACTGCTGAAGCAGCCATATCTGTTTTACAAATCCTAGCAGAAATACTGGAATAGTACAGTCAGTATCATTTGTGGGAATATTCGATTTTCTGTGGTGCACAGATACAGATGAGTAAGACAAGTTACCTCTTAAAAGCATTTTCTATTGAATGTGGTTTGGTAGATTATCAAACTGCTGGTTTCTGTCTGGTCTTGGTTTGTTTTCCCCCTTCCTTCTGGTAAGCTTTTTCTCTCCCTTTCACAACCAGGGAAAGTGAACCCTACCCAGTGTGAAGCTGTAACCATGGTGGCAGCCCAAGTTATGGGAAACCATGTTGCTGTTACTGTAGGAGGAAGCAATGGACACTTTGAACTGAATGTCTTTAAGCCCATGATGGTAAGTTCATAAAGTTTTAAATATCTAGGACTTTTTAAATAATTGCACATTCAGGGGCAAAAAAACCCTCAGGGAATAATTGGTTGATACAAGCACCAGAGTATCTAATAAATTGTGAGAACAGATTTTATTCTTTTGTATGGTAAGCCCTTGTTATTTTGACAGGGAATGGGCAGACTTTTTTTATGTGAAACTATCTTATGCAGATGAGCTTCTATCTTAGCAGTGTATGCATGTCATCAGTTCAAGGCAGTAGGAGAGAGGAACACAAACCAAGACAAAATTTTGTACAAAGCCAAAGAGAATTTGGAATTTCAGCTAAAAACAAGATTTTTTTTCTTTAGCAACTGTCTTACTAATTCCTGCTACTGCTGAATACCGAAGGATAACATGCTTTTGGCAAGCATGTAAAATTGTAAATGATTAGTCTCAGACTTCAGGATTTAAAATAATGTCTGCCTTCTACAGTGTGAGCAGGATACACCAATATACATGCTGCTGCATGTATAATTTTAGGTTAATTTTAAAAAGTCAAGGTAATGAAGTGTTAAAAATCACACCTTTTACTGAAATTTGGTGTTATTGACACCAAGTCATAATTCTTAATTTCTTCTCTGGACTATCTGCTTTGGGGGTTGTGGTTTTGTGTGTGGGTTTTTTTGTTTTGTTTGGTTTTTTTTTAAAGAGAAAGATAATTAAACAGGAGAAATTGAGGAAAATAATATAAATAAAGCATCAAATCAGAAAACTGTAGAGAATGGTGTATAGGATGTTGAGGGAACAGCCTAGAGGTTAGGGCAGGGATGATAGTTTAAAAAGAATTATGGATACTTGCAGAAAAGTTGCTAATACTAAATAGAAATAAAAGGAAAAGTTTTTTGATGTTTTGTGGTTGTGTTAAAAATAAGAAGCACAAAGGAAGCCACATCATGTTATTTTTCTACACAGCCTATACTGCTTCTTTATTATGCTAGTTTAAAAAGATTTAAAGAAAAATTAAATTTTATAATAAAACATGTTTTGTCTCCTCATTACTGTGTCTGTTTAGGGTAATGCGCGAATTGTTTTTTCTGTCAATCTGAATATATTTATTTTAAACATACAGCACCTGGTTTTAAAGAGGGAAAAAATACATTGAACAGCCAAGATGTGTAGCTATGAGAAGATGAAGTTGATAGAAACAGACACCTCACAAGAAAAAAAACAGTGACATGTTAAGAATTGTCAAAGAAGACAACTAATGTCAGACATTATTGTACTTAATATTTTTAGATGTCTTTTTATGATTAGTACCTGAGGGGGAAAATCAGAATGAATCAAATGCCTTCATGTATTTTTATTTGGTTATTTGTGGACTGATATAACAAAATCATTACACCTACTCTGGTTGCCTTTATGCAAGAGTTCTGCTACTGAATGCTTCTTACAAATTCCTTTAAATAGGAGTAATGGAGGTTACCCTGCAGAAGGAGGAGGTTGTACTATTTACTGTATGCCTGTTTTACAAATGGAATCATAGAATGCTAAGGGTTGGAAGGGACCTTACAGATCATCTATTCCCAACCTCCCCTGCCATGGGCAGGGACATCTCCCACTAGACCAGGTTGCTCAAGGCCTTATCCAACCTGGCTTTGGACACTGCCAGGGTTGGGGCATCTACAGCCTCCCTAGGCAACCTGTTCCAGTATTGCACCACCCTCACAGTAAAGAATTTCTTCTTGATATCTAGCCTAATTTTCCCCTCTTCCAGTTTGTACCCATTACTCCTTGTCCTATCACTATGGTTTCTGATGAAGTCTCTCTCTGGCTTCCCTTTAGGCCCCCTTCAGACACTGGAAGGAAAATAGCCTGTTAAATAATTTGATATTGAAGAGGGGACACTGGTTATGAACAAATGTGCCAGAATGTGCAATAAGTAATATCTGAATGAAATAATTGGTACTTCTTTCTTTGTCTTGTTAGATTAAAAATGTTTTAAACTCTGCAAGACTTCTTGGAGATGTGTGTGTTTCTTTCACTGACAACTGTGTAGTAGGAATCCAAGCCAATACAGACAGGATCAACAAACTGATGAATGAATCTCTGATGTTGGTAACAGCACTGAACCCACATATAGGTAGGTTTAAGGCTCAGAAGTTCTCAAAACGTTATACTGGAATATTTTGTGGCAACGTTATTTTGCATGTTATTTGTATTGTCACGATGCTTAGGAGACCAAGTCATGGGTCAGGTCAGAAATTAGTTTACTTGAACATCACCAATTGCTGTTACTATTGCAGAAGTTGTATCTTCCTTGCAGTGGCCATACCAGTGCATTAGAAAAATAACTGATTAGAGTCAGAAGGACATTGGTTGAATTTGTGTACCTGTTTTCCTGAACTGAACACTAATAATGATAAGTAAAAGATTAAGACACTATTTTTTTTTAAAGGAGAAGGTCCCATAAGTCTTTAATTTAAATGAATTAAGACCAGAATAACAGAATTTACCTTCACTTTAAATAAGGAGTTGGTGTAAACATTTGGTGTGCATTTACTGGAAATTGAGTTAAACAGTAATAGTAATGCCTAGCAAATAATTCTCCAAAGACCAAGTGTCCCACTTTTCTCTCACCTCTAACAAATCACTGAAATTGCAAATGGCTAACTTGTTGGTTTTGTTTTGTTACAGGATATGATAAAGCAGCTAAGATTGCCAAAACTGCACACAAAGAGGGGACAACGTTAAAAGAAGCTGCTCTAAAGCTGGGATTCCTTACATCAGACCAGTTTGATCAGTGGGTGAAGCCTAAAGATATGTTAGGTCCTCAGTAACTCCTGTACAAAACTAAGAAAGTGTTCTTGATATAAAAAAATAAATAAACCAACTATGATATCACAGAATGACAGAATTAATTAGGTTGGAAAACACCTCTGATATCATCAAGTTCAACCTGTGCCTAAACACCACCCTGTCAGCCAGACCATGGCACTGAGTGCCTTGTCTGGTCTTTCCTTCAACACCTCCAGGGACAGTGACACCAACACCTCCCTGGGCAGTCCATTCCTGTGTCTCATCATGCTTTCTATGAAGAACTTACTTTATAATGTCCAAGTTAAACCTCCCCTGGCCCAGGGTAAGACTGTCCTCTTGCCCTGTCGCTTGTTACCTGGGGGAACAGACTGACCCCCGCCTGGCTACACCTTCAGGGGGCGTGGAGAACACTAAGGTCATTCCCGAGGCCGAGCTGCCCGGGCCGCTGCCCACAGGGCTGGTGCCCACACCCCTCCCCAGCCCTGCCCTCCTCCGGACACCGCAGCACCTCCGTGCCCGGCCCGCACCGAGGGGCCAGGGCTGGGCACGGCACTGGGAGGGAGCACAGCCTGCTCCTGCTGGCCACGCCACTGACACACGCTGTTGATCCACAGCACAGTTCTTGGCATGTTTTTGTTCCACGTTTCCGCGGCACTTTGAGCGGGGGTGGCTGCCCGAGGGACGCGGCTCCGGGAGCGGGACAGCCGGGGCTGCCTGTGGGCCCAGGGAACACCTCGGGCCTGCAGCAGGATCAGCACGCACACCAATTCCCTTTCCTGCTTCCCTCTTCCTGCTGCCCTGGGCCCTCCCTCCGCGGGGCGGGGCCGGGCGGTGGTTCCGGGTCGGGAGGGATCGCCCGTCCTGCCGCTGCTGCCGCTGGTGTTTCTGTCGGGCCCGGCCTCTCTCGGAGCCACCGCCATGAACCGCTTCTTCGGGAAGGCGAAGCCGAAGGCGCCCCCGCCCAGCCTCACGGACTGCATCGGCACGGTGAGCGCGGGGGCCGGCCCGGGGGACGCGGTCTGCGGCCGCACACGGCAGGGCGGGAGGGGAGAGGCCCTGAGGGCTCGTCCGGCCTGGCCTGGGGCGCTGTGCACACGGCTGTGTTCGTGCAGCGTGCTTATACACATATATAATATATATATACACACACATACGTACTGTAGCGTGCAGCGGTGCGTCAGCACAGCAGGAGCCCGCCTGTGCCTCTGTAGGTGTGCACACCTGTGCTGTGCCCTGGGCACCTAAGGCACGGCTCTGCCCACACCGCCCTGGGTATTTTCAGTGTTTCCACCCGAGGACTTCTCCAATTGCAGAATCCAGCTCCTGCCGTGCTGAGCCCTGGCAAGGCAGGGGCAGGAAAACCAGTCTGTCCAATACAGACGGTGGGAAGGCAATTCCCACCCACTTTCTGTCTCCTATGGGTGAGAAGGGTTGGTGTGGGATTGCTGCTAAAGGTGTGTGCAGACAGACAGATAAACAAACCCCGACCAAGTAAGAGATGCTGAGGAATCACACAGCAGAACACTTCACAGCTGTTGTAAGATTGTAAGCCTGAAAAGAAGGCTAAGGAGAAGTTTTAAGAAGATTCATTTTATAATTTCATAGTCTTTTTTTTTTTTTGATTTTAAAGTTTCTGAAGAAAACTGTAGGATGTTTTTGCAGCTCCTTGTTTAAAAGGTGAAAAAAGAGCACGGAGGTCTTGAGTATTTGTCTCAGTTGTTAACAAAGTCCAGTGTAAGGTCAGTAATGGTTGGGGTGTAAATGGATGTTAAGTAAGCATTGTCAGTGGAACCTGGCAACACACATTTCTGTGGAAAATCACGATTTTCCTCACAGAAGATATATTTTTCTACCCAGTGAAAAGACTCTTGGGTCAAATACCTAATATTTGTCAGTGCTACTTACACAAGCCTACATATCAGTCTCTTGTGTGTGCCACTGGCTGATATGGGGAGGGAAGTGGTCACAGTATTTTTTCCAGTACCTGATTTTACTGGCAAAAAGTCTGTATTGCTTTTTAGCAGGATTAGGCCCAAATATAACTCCAAGTATGTTTTGTTAGAACAGTGAATAAATTATGTGGTTGAAAATCAGGATTAGGTTTCCCAGTGTTGCCAATAAATGCTTTGGCGGATGGTTTCAACTCCAAAATACATCTGAGATACTGTTGTTAATACTTAAATTTGCCATTTTGGCAATATAAGCTGAAGACCAGGAAACCTTGTTTTCCTCACAAAAACCAACTTCCATATTAGTCTGTTAAATGCTGATTTTGCCAGTTCCAAATTAATGTTTGTTTTCTAATGTTGTGGCAAATCAAAAGAAAATTTAGATATGCCATCAGGCCATCTTATACTAAGAGCTTGTTTAATCCCCTTGGATTTTGGGGATACATAATAGTGTAATTTTAACAGCTGTTTTGATTGTCAACACCAGGAATTTTTCAGATTTTTTTCCAAAAAACCCCTGCTGAAACACAGTTTTGGTCCTCTTGTAGTTGTTTGTACTGGCATTGTCTGAAAATCTGACGATACAAGACAGCAGGTTAACTGAAAAGCAGAGTTTATTTTAGTGACAACTGTGGCAACCAGTGATGAGTTACAGGGTGGTTTTTAAAACATGAAATCAAGAGCCTGTGTTGGTCAGCTGTTGAGAGATGAAGGGCTGGCTACAAGCATACCTGTTAAGGGTGTGTCGTCACAGGAAGTCTGTAAACCACCCTGTTTCAATGCCTTTCAATTTCTGTGGGTGGAGTTAAAATTTAAGACAGTTCTGTATGCTAGTAAACATGGGAAACATGCTTCCTTTTACAAGTTTGAAGTTTGTGAATTAATTTTTTTGTCAAGTTATATACAGTAACCTACCTGGTTTGTGAAAGACATGCTGTATTTTTAGTTCATTTTCACAATAGTGGAGTCCCTAGTATAGGTTCTGCTAAAGGACTACAGATATGATTAGATTTTTTTTCTTAAATTATATGTGATTTTTTATTGAAGAGAGTTGTGTGAGAGATCAAAAAACTTGTGTTTATTTACCGTGTTAAATTCAGGAGTCTGGAAGCTCAAGTAATGTCACTTTTGTGCTGTTTTCTGTCTTAGACACATTTTGCTCTACCTTTTGAAAGAGTCAAATTGCTTTGTGAAATATCTTACTTCAGTGGTAATTAGCCATTAAATGGCAGTAACGAAATGTTGTATTTGTGAGTGATGATTAATGTTCATGGTTAACGTTTGGTAAAAATGAGGACGCCTCTTAGGCAGTAATCATGCCTGTGTTTTGGATGTTCTTTCCTCTGTAGGCAAGCTTAGAGATGTAAAATGCATTGCACTTGGTGGCTGGGTTTTTTTATGCTTGCTGGCAGAGCACAGTCAGATGACTCAAAGCTGTCACGAGGCTGGGTAGGAGGAAGGATGCATCAGGAAGTGTCGCATTAATTGTGTTTTTACTTCTGTGAAAAAACCACTCCAAACTTATGTTTTTTTGAGTAGTAAATAGAAAACATAGGAACAAAAGTGACAGCAGTGTTAAATTTCAAGAGTTTCCTGTGTGGACTGGGGCCCTTCTAATATGTAGCAATGAAATATGTTGGTGTGCCTTATATGTGAATAACAGACAGCAGCTGTTCAAGTCCTAATACACATTCTAGTTTTCTTCTGGATAAATTAGATCCATTCTCCCCTCTTCTGTCCAGTCTCATTTTTAAAAGCTGAGGTCCATTGTAATGTGTGTGTGAAATTTTTACCTAGTTAATCAACGTAGGAAGCTCTGTCTCAGTTTCCTGCTATTACTTCTTAAAAGAATCATTATTTAAATAAACCAAATAACTGATTTTCTCCTATGGAGGCTGACCTCAAAGATACATTTAGCTGATGAAGATCTTGAGGAGATGCTATGCTTTGAACATAATGAATTTTAAAAACACAAATCTCTCTCTTTCTTGCTATTAGTAAAATATCTGGCATAATAAAAAGCTTAATACAAATTTTTCAGTGCCAGCTGTGTCCAAGCACTTTCATGTCTTGTGTGGAGTGATTATTTCAAATGTTGTGCTCAGAATGCCTCTGGCAAATGCATGTTGCTATCATAGAGCAGAGTTTTAGAAGGCTCATTGGAACACCAAAATGAAAATCCACATAATTGTATGTGCTTAGCCACAGCATTAGCAAGTCAGAATTGTAAATTTGCACTGATCAGTCTCATGCTGTAATTGGAATGTCATTATAGTCTAATCCCTAGAGAGGCTTCATGGAATGAGATGTGAATAAGCTTTATCTCATTTCCAGAGAAATGCTGTGATAGTCAGTTCATGTTAAGAAGGCTTTTTATGAATTTGTGTATGCTGTTGGAATTACCTATACCCATTCTTGGTTACCTAATTGTCATCTTTAACCCTCTTACTCTGAGGGGTTAAAATATTTCCCTAATGATAGCTTTGTGGTATGCATTGCACCAGGACTTCTAAGGTTGGCTGCTGGGGGGTCTCTTACTGGGCTATGAAACTTCTCTTGGGATTTTGAGCAAACACACAGAAAGAATTCAGTGTAGCTACCAGGTGGAACTGCTGTGTCCTGGCTCCCTTTGTGGGAAGTGATGGGAACAGCATCTCTCTCTGACAAAGCAGTCAGGCACCTTTGAAGAAACGGTTAAGTCTGGGCTTCTTATATGTAGCCAGTAATCCAGATATCATTCTGAAGGATTAATGTTCTCTGCCTACCAAAACTAAACCTTGAGCCTTGCTGAACACATCCTTTTCACTTTTGCATTGCCCCCTTACCTGCCACCATTATATATTTTATATATATATATTATATTATATATATTATATCTGCCACTTACAAGTTTTTCCATTCCAGTTTAGTCTCTGCATTCATTGTATATTATCAGAAATCCTTGAATGGGGAACTGACTTGAGTGGGTTTGCAAGGAAGCATCTCAAAACGATGAGAACATGTTATAATGGCAGAACTTTCTGCAGCCTGAGTGTGTCTTGTGCTCCTTGTAGAATTTGTTTCAGTTGATTCTGGTTTTGGATTCTCTGCAAAATGTAAACATCACTTGTTCATAAAACCACTGTGTGAAGAAACAATTCATTTAGAAACATAATAAAACTGAGGCTATTCATTTTGTTGTCCAATACCTGAAGAAAACCTTAATGAAAGTTGTTTTGTTTGTTTTCCCTGTCATGTATTAAAGGTGGATAGCAGAGCTGAGTCAATTGACAAGAAAATCGCTAGGCTTGATGCAGAACTAGTGAAGTATAAGGATCAAATGAAGAAGATGAGAGAAGGACCTGCAAAGGTAAGAATATTTTGTGGGATTTAAGCATGAGAGGATGTGACTCACACTTCTTGTGACGGAGTGGGTGATTTAACCAGATCATCAGGTGCTTAGAATTGCATCTTGCCCTGCAGGGTAAGGTATAAGATCCTGCAAGATTATTTTTATTAGACATGCATCTTTGAACAGCGTTTTCATTGGGTTTTATTTTTCAAAAGTGTAATGTAATTCCTGAATCAGAAGTGACTTGCTTCCCTTCTTCCTTCTCTTAATTCAGTCTGATAGAGAGGCTGTTTTGTTCATCAGCCAAAATAAAAAGGTCTGCACTATGCCTAAAGGGAGCAGGACAACCCATTTTTAAAGGGGATGAATGTGTCTGATAATAAACATATCCAATATAAACAGTATTGTTAAAGCACCTGTCGCAATATTATTTGTTGCTGATCATTCAAATGTGTAAATGAAAGCTGGTTCTGGTGGACTAAGCTTGACTTTGTATTCTTTTTATTGAAAAAATAATTCAAAAGCCAGAAATTTAAAGTATTCTCTACTAGAAACTTCACGTACTCACCTGTTTGATTGATCATTAATGCAGGACAAATGTTGAATGTGACTGTTGTTAAACTCTTGGCACTAGGAACTGAAGAATCTTTTGGAAAACTTTAATGCATTAGGTTTAAACAGTGTAATCAAGTGTGAAGTCAGATATTTTTCCTAATGTAACAATATCGTGTCTTTCAGAATACAGTAAAACAGAAAGCATTGAGAGTGTTAAAGCAGAAGCGAATGTAAGTTGAAAACTTTCTCGGGTTGTGATTAATAAAAGTCTGTTTTCTTTAAGGAGGGTTGGCATGCTTTCATTTCTCTTTCCAGTATTCTTCTGATCATTCTTTACAGAAAAATGCTGAGCAAGCCTTTTGGAAGCATCTCCTTACAGATTTTTCAGCTGCATATTTATTATTTATATGTCAGTGTATAAATTTGTATCAGTACACACCTAAATCTGCTCATTATTACAACTATGTTTGGCTCAAAACTTTATGAGAGACTGCCTCATTTTATATTATGAATTGATTATTGTAAATGTTGTACTTGAAGACTTTGCTCTGGATTACTGGAAATCTACTTTTCTCTGTGGAGACCCTTGAGGACATGAGCAGATGTAGTGCAGGTAATTGTGTATATGCAAAAAAAACCCCAAATGGACAGGACAGATGATCCTGTGCTCTGGTATTGTCAAGTGTACTGTCTTGAAAAGTGTCCAGCAACAGATCCAGAGGAAAGGATGTCAGAACAAGGCAAGTGTTCAGGAATGTTTCATTAGCATATCTTACAGTCCATGTACTGCAAATCTTAGATGCTATCTGAGCCAAAGCATCTTGGATTTCATATTCCGCAGATGAATTGTACCTTTATGGATTTACTCAATTACTTTTTAAGTATCTGTGAACTCTTACCATCAAAAATATCATATGGCAAGGAATGCAGTAGTTTAGTTAGATGTTGTGAGGAGGACTGCTTGATTTTGGGTGTTAGGTGTTGGGGGGTTTTTTCCTGTATTTTGACTATGCTGCCTGCTAATCTTCCTTGGTAGTTGTTCTCCCATTTACAGTAATGAGGCCTCTCATAATAGGCTATTGTCATATCCCTCAGTCATCTCTTTTCCATCTTGTTGAACAGTAATACCTTTGAACATGAGGTGTGTAGTAGGTTTTGTATTTGGATCATCCTTGTCTTGCAGACCTTCTGCTTTGGATGTTTGAAGGATTCATTCATTTTTAGGGTTTTGTTCTTTTGCTTAACTTGACACATTTACAGTGTGACACAGTTTACATTCTTGATTTGATGCAAATTTAGCTTTGAGAAGGATAGTTTTTTGGGTTTTAAAGTCTCCCTTTCTTTTTGGTTAGCCTTAATGGTTTCCTTTCACTACCCTATCCTCCCCCTCCTGCTTGCCCTGCAAAGCTCCAGTGCAGAGCCATTGTGGTTTGGATAACCCAGCAACTCTTCCTTTCTGCCTACAGCATTACTGAGCATGGCATGCATGTCTAGCTTGTGATGATTAAACTCCTGCTGTATCCTGACCTACTCCTAGGCATATATGGTGTTGCTACCAGTTAAAACAGGGGCTTAGTTCAGGAATACCTTTGTCAGCTTCTAATACACAGAAATGCATAATGGCCAGATTTTTATGACACTATTTATTCTGCAGTTTTTTATAATTAAAAAAAACCAAATCTGCTCCTATCTTTAGACTGCTGCTGCTGAATTTTCAATTTTTAAAAAAAAAATGTTTGTGGTAATAATTAGTGTGGTGTTCTAAAGTCATTATTTGCATTGTTTTTAACAGGTATGAACAACAGAGGGATAATCTGTCACAGCAGTCTTTTAATATGGAACAAGCTAATTACACTATTCAGGCACTGAAGGATACAAAGACAACGGTACCAGTATATTAATCTCACACTTGTTGAATTTCTGTGTGCTACATCAGATACAAGCATGTGGTTTGACTCTCTTTTAGGTGGATGCAATGAAACTGGGGGTGAAAGAAATGAAGAAAGCTTACAAGCAAGTCAAGATTGATCAAATTGAGGTGAGTTCTTTAGGTTAAATGATTAAAGAAGAGAAATAATGTACTGAAATAGTGGTGAGTGGACTCTGTAACTTGAGAGTAAGCTGACTATTTTAGTTCACATGAGCTTGCCTGCTTTTTTATTGGGACCACCATCATCATTCCTTCCTGATTTTTTTTAGTACTGCACAATCAATTGTTGGACTTATTGTACTGATTACTGTTTCCTTGCTGAGCTAATGTTTAATCTCTTTCCTCCTCTCCTCTGCACTTCAGCATAAATGTTAGTGGATACTTCCTGCTATGGCTTTTTTTATCCATTCTTTCCCCCCCATGCTAGTCCTTTATTCCCCCAGCTTGAGGTAGTGCCTGACTGAAGAGAACAAAACCGAGAACTAAAAAAACACAAACAAAAATATGTAATTTCAAGAGGTCATCAAGGCCTGGCCCTGACTTCAGAAAATGCAGAACCCACCCCTCCTCAAGATGTTTAAATATAATTTCAAGTATGCTGTGCTTAAGCTCTTACCAGATGCCAGTGGTGAATGCCTTCAAGTTCTCTTTCCTGTGCTGTCACATGGCTTGCACTGTAAACCTTTAGGCAACTATTGTCTCTTTACTTGCACCAAGTACAGTGCCAGTAAGTGCGCTGACGTATCTTCTAAATTTTGCTGTGGTGCAACTCAGGTTAATGCTTATTCTCCAGATGGTAGATCCAATTTGTCTAGATTTCATACCTTTTCTGCTTTTCAAGATAATGGCAGACTCCAGGTAATTTATTAGAGGTTTTCAGTTTTCTCTGAAGAATACTTGAAAGGATTTTGCAGAGATGTTTCAAGGTTCCTCTTTTTCTACCTCATACATGCATTATAATTTTAATCGTAGTTAAAGCCACACCAGCACTGAATGTGTGTGCCTTGACTTGTATTAATGGTGCTTCAAAAAATTATTTATGCATTAAAAGAATTAAGTGCTTTGTATGTTGGAATTACTAAACAGAATTTGATTAGATATGGACCAATTGAAATTGATTCTTGCTTCAGGACATACAAGATCAGTTGGAGGATATGATGGAAGAAGCCAATGAAGTCCAGGAGGCACTGAGTCGTAGCTATGGAACACCAGAGATTGATGAAGATGATTTGGAAGCAGGTGAGGAAAGAGGAGGATGATATTTTGCATTACTGAATGTAAAAATCATCATACAGTGATTTTTAATTTGGTAAGCCAAATTCAAATGCACTAAATGTGTTTTTTAGAAATTGCTTTTTTTAAACATTAATGCTGCATTTCCTTTAAGAGCAGTAACAAGAGTGTGAGGCAAACATGAGATACTCACCAATGGAACGCTGCAAGGCAGGAAATAAGGTTCTCTTTAGTGTGTGTGTATTTCTGACTGATGACTAAAGCTAAATGAGTCCAAATGCAAGCATTCAGTATGAAACCTGTTTCTTTGTAAGAGCAACTTTTCTTTTGCAAAAACAGTTCCTTGAATAATTTTCCAACCAATATTATTCACTTTCAGAACTGGATGCATTAGGTGATGAGCTTTTAGCTGATGAAGATAATTCCTACTTAGATGAAGCTGCATCCGCTCCAGCAATTCCAGAGGTCACTCCTACAGACACAAAAAACAAAGTGAGTCCTTTGCTTTTTAAAAGGATATTACATTTTTTGTTTGTTTTGGATTAATCACGTTTCTGCTGGTTGCTTTATACTTTGACCCTTAATATTTTGAACAAAAAAAAGTGTGCTTTGTGTTTTATTTATATTGGATGCTACATATGACAGAATACAGCGTACTGAATGCTCTTAATTGTATTTAAAGAACTAAACTGGCATTTTGTAACTCGTATCAAACATTTTCAGACTCCAAGTAGAATCTAAGTTTATTGTTACAGCTCTAGTTATAGTTATTCTTAAAACCATGAGAAAGTCTTCTGTAGTTTGCTTTCGGGGCTTTAATAGAATTCCATAGTGAGGAAGAACACTTTGATTCCAGCTGTCAACCGTGGCAATTGCAGATCCAGAAACTTTATAGAAATGGTAAGGAAACTTTTGTGAGACCTTCTGGTTGGTGGAGAGTTGTTAACCTGTTCTTCTTCTTTCCTACAGGATGGTGTATTGGTGGATGAATTTGGATTGCCAAAGATCCCTGCAACATAAATGTTTCAAAAGCACAATGGATATAACGAACTGTACTTTACAAATTGTATTAAGAATCTTTTTTTTTTAAAATCCTGGAGAGATTGTCCTTCCAGTGTAACCTTAATATCACTACATCCTAGAATGCAATATGAATGGCTGGTGGTGTTCTTTCTTTGAAGAAAGATGTTCTACTGGTGACTTTTCTGTTAATGGAAAACTCATCACAGTTCCCTTTGGTGGAAGCAGTCTGTGTTACAGGTTTTGATTTCCGTGTCTTATGGACAAAGTAAAACGTGAAGAGTAGTGGTGGCTGTTGATAGCTGAGGTTTATTTTGACTTGGTATTATGTTTCTCTTTCTTGAGACTTAAGACTCTATGTTGCTGCTTATTCTCTGTAAAATAGCTCCCTTGTTACTATGCCTATTTGATAAAGGAATTGAAAGCAATTTTTTAACTACTGCAATCTGGAGACTTTTATGCGATTGTACTTGTAACCTTCTTGGAAGCTGTAACTAATCGGGTCGTCGTTAACGTTATGTATTCTGTGGAGACATAAACCCACGTAGATTAGCAGACCGCTTTGTGTGGTGTTTCTGGTAACTGATTTGGCCTTAAAAGCGGGGCTATCAGCGCAGTGCGCCGGGTGCTCCCGAAAGCCTCGGGGGTGGGAAGGAGGAAGCGCGCTGTTCCCGTGCCGCCCGTTCCCGCGCTCCCGGCGGAAGTGACGTGGCGGGCGCGCCGCGCGCGCGGCCGGTGCCGGAGATGGCGGCGCCCGGAGCGGCCGTGACCGTGACCGTCACCTACAGTAAGAGCGGCCGGGGCCGGGACCGGGGGGCGCCCGCTCGGCCCGGCCCCATCCCGGGCGCTGCCCCGGCGATTCGGTCCGTGCCGGGCGCGGGTTCGCGGTGTCTCCGTCCGGCCGGGCCGCGGGGGAAGGGGAGCGGCGGGGCTGGGGCGGGGCCTGGCGAGGGGAGGCCGAGGGAGCTGGGCCTGCCCGGTGGCTGAGGGGGGACCTCATCAGGGTGTGTCAGAGTCTGTGGGAAGGTGTCAGGGGATGGATCCAGGCTCTTCTCGGTGGTGCCAAGCAGTAGGACAAGAGGCAGTGGACAGAAACTGAGGCACAGGAAATTCCACCTGGACATGAGGAACAACTTCCTTACCGTACAGGTGACCGTGCCCTGGAACAGCGTTGCCCAGAGCGGTTGTGGAGTCTCCATCCCGGAGGTACCCGGGATCTGTGGGGATGCAATCCTGTGCCACGTGCTCTGGGGTGACCCTGCTATGGTCCCTTCCAGTCTGGCCCACCCCGTGATGCTGTTGTTTTGGTACTAATCCTCGTCTAGCCGCAGTGTATCACTGAAGGCAGCACTGCATGTTAGAGGTGCCCGATAGGCTTTCTTCCTGTCTGTAGGTGCTTGGATGTTTGCAGCTTGTGGCTGCAACACTGCAACAGAGTGGCTTCCTCAGTAGGACAGGTGGCTGCTGACCTCATGGATAGGTCACTCAAAGGGCACTGACACGGCTGAGCTTTTTTTCTCAAGAAGAGAAATAGAAGGAGGGAGAAGAATATATATCTGCAAGTAAATATAAAAAGTTACTGCAAAGAGATGAGAATAGCCAGGACTCCACGGCTTTTAAAATGGAAACACCATGGTTAAATTTTGATGAAGCGGATCTAAGCGAGACAGGAGGAGTGAGGAAGACAGTAAGGTTTTTGTTAGCAAAACTCGTTAATTTTTTTTTTCTAATTATTGAATAATACATTCTGCCTCTGTTTCCTTTGCACTGTATCAGTGGCATTCTTTCCGTCTTTAGAGTTTATTTCCGCTTGCTCATTGGCATTTTCAAATTGTTACATTATTTTGTTAAAATTTATCACCTGGTAGTTTTATTCAAGAGGCTTTGGTGAGGAACTTTGTGGAATAATCTGTTTGAATTGTCATGATTCATGTGTTCACTGATGCCTTCACAGAGCTCTGTTTGGTCAGTGGGGTTTTCATTTGCAAAGATGTCAATAATTAGTGATAATGAAATATTTATAATTCAAACATCGTGCTCTTTGCCAACAGCCATCTTATCTGAGAATGTTTTTATCTTTCCAGTTGTTTTCTTCCATGATAATTATTTTGTCATTAATAAACAGCAAATAGAAGCCATTGTTCACCTTGGTCTTCAGCTGTCTGGTTTACACCTGCTGCTGTCAGATGCTGGTTTAACACTTTGCACAAATGTTTTTAGTAAAGTTTTGCGTGCGTGAGTGAAAGTGGGGAAAGATGCAAATTAGGGTTGAGAAACAGAATGGCAGTAGACCCACATGTATCACTTCACAATCTGCAAGTGTGGTGGGTTGGCCCACCAAAGCTGCTCTGTCACTCCCGTCCTCAGCCGAGCAGGGGGGAGAATACACAAAAGACCTGTGGGCTTAGATAAAGGCAGGGAGGGATCACTCCCCAGGTACTGTCACAGGCAAAACAGACTCAGCTTGGGGAAATTTAGTTTATTAAGGTTCAGAGGACAATAAGGAGAACTAAAAGAGGAAAGCTCACCTTTCCCCACCCCTCCTTCCTTCCTGGGCTTAACTTGGCTCCCAGATTCTTTAACTCCTATCCCCGGAGCAGTGTAGGGAAAGGGGGGCTGCAGTCAGTTCATCACACTCTCTCTGCTGCTCCTTCTTCCTCATGGGGAGGACTCCTCACACTCTTCCCCTGCTCCAGCATGTGTCCCTCCCATGGATTGCAGTCCTTCAGGAACAGGCTGCTCCAGTGTGAGTCCACTACAGGGTCACAAGTCCTGACAGCAAATCAGCTCCAGTGTGGGCTCCTCTCTTGATGGAGCCACAGGTCCTCTCAGGAGTCAGTTCCAGTGCAGGCTTCCCAAAGAGGCCACAGCCTCCTTTGGGCATCCACCTGCTCTGCTGTGGGATCCTCCATGGGCTGCAGGAGGGTCTCTGCCCCACCATGGACCTCCATGGGCTGCAGGGGCACAGCTGCTTCACTGTGGTCTGCACCACGAGCTGCAGGGGAATCTGGAGCATCTCTTCCCCATTCTTCACTGCCCCTGGTGTCTGCAGGGCTGTTTCTCTCATGTATTCTCCTTCTTTGGCTCTTCTTTGGCTGCAGTTTATGATGCACAGGCTTGTTTTCCCCCTTCTTAACCATGTTATCACAGAGGTGCTTCCACCATCGCTGAGGGGCTCAGCCTTGGCCAGCAGTGGGTCCATCCTGGAGCTGGCTGGTCTTGGCTCTGCACGACATGGGGGAACTTCCAGCAGCTTCTCACAGGAGCCTCGCTGTAGCCCCTTGCTACCAAAACCTTGCCATGCAATCCCAATACAGCAAGAAAATGAATTGGCGTGTTTTCTTAAATCTATTTAGTCTTTTTTAAAAAAAAAAGTATTTAGAAATTTTGCAGTAGTGGTTACTTTAAAACAGTATTGTCATTTACTGAAGCAAACTGATAAGCAGTGATACCAGTTCTAACCCGTGATTAGTGGTGATTTCACTCTGCTGTGAATTCACAGTAAAATGTCATGCTACAGTCTGCCCAAAGTGGTACTCATAATTTGTAATTAAACTGGTTCTGTTGTTAGACAAGCTTCATCTGTTCCTTTCCTCAGTTAATGTTTGTTTTTTTTCTCAACTGCTCACAGGCACAGTCCTTATACAAAGCAGTTATATATATCATAACAACCTTTTGAAATATATTGAGGTTGCGTTTTATGGGGGGTTTTTCCCCCAAACAATTTTGGAAGAAGGTCTGTTTATGAAAAATACTTAGGTGAGAGAGGGATAATGTGATTTTAAGCTTAAAATTGTCTTAGAGTTTGCGAGTATTGTTGAAACGTTATTTTGAGGCCAGAGTGTCGCTTGTTATATGTGACTGTGGGAGGCTGGCGTATTTTAAAATCCATGTTTCTAGCACTCTTCTTTGTCAAATATATATGCACTTTAAATTAGTGGCATGAGAATAGTTTTTTTTCTGGTATTTGCTCAGGATTTTTCTCTTCCTGCAGAGTAAAAAATGCCTGTCTTGACTTCCCATGCAGCCAGTGGTGGTTGAGTCCTGTGGGTGCTCTTAGATTGACAGATCTTAAGTGTGTGGGGGCAGAGGGTTATAGAAAGGGTCTATTGCAAAGCAGAGATTAATAGGCATGCTCCTTTTTTAATTCCTCCTGTGTGCATGCAAGTAATCTTAGGGAGCCTGAATAGAATGCGCTGTAAGTGGAAGGTGACAGATAAGCTGGAACTTCTCAAAGTGATTAAGGCTGCTTATCAGTAATCTTATGGGGAGAAATAGTTTCTGGACTGTGAGAATTCTCTCTGGTTGGTGGTGAAGGCAACATGGGGTAGACGTTGACTGCTTGTTTTTCTTGTATAGTAGGGGGCAAAGAAAGTGATAAATTGTCTCAGATACAGCAAGACTCGTGCCATTAAAAGTTCCTACAAGTAGGAAACGCGATGCATCATGAAGGTGTGGGCTTTCATGCTTCAGCTTGTGGGATGTCTGGACACCACCTGTACTCTTAAGAAAGAGATAGGAAGTAATATTTAGCAGGAGCATTATGCTGGTAAAATACACCCAATCAAAGCCTTCAGGTTATTACAAAGTAAACCAAAATTTTCAGCTGAGGTTAGTCACTCCAAGAGGAAGGAAGTACACTAGAATCATTTGGTTGAAAATGATTGTACGTGAGAATCAGTGATTGGAGAACTTTCTGCATTAATGGAAATAAATACTAGAAATGGATTCTCTGTAATGTTTTCTAGGTAACAAGTATTGCTCTTACTCTGTGTTTTCTGTTAGGTAATGAAAAACACAGTATTCAAGTTAAGTCTCAACGAGAAGATGGTGAACCTACACTACAAGACATGGCAGTACTTATTGAACAAGTCACTGGAGTTCCAGTTCCTTTTCAGAAACTGATATACAAAGGTAACTTATAAATCTGCAACATTTCTTATGGATAACCTTTCATCTTAGTCACTTTCAGGTGTCCATGTTTTGAAAAAGATATTCTTATGCCATTAACTGTACTTTAGCTGCTTTTTTTCCTCTCACTTTTTATTTAGGAAAGTCTCTGAAAGAATTAGAACAACCATTATCAGCCCTTGGTGTTAAAAATGGTTGCAAAGTCATGTTGATTGGGAAAAGGGTAAGTGTTGCCTTTGGACCTTTTCTTTTTCTTGAATTATTATCATTTTTGCCAGTAAGTCAGCTGCTGAACACAGAAACAGGTTACAGCATTAACCTAATTTTGTGTACCTACCCACAAAGTTGAGTTCAGTCTCAAGTCACACTGCAAATAACTGCAGTTTGTACATTTCTGAAATGATGTTATTGACTGGCTTCTGCTTTACGTTATTGACAAGGCTCTGCCTAATCTGTTGGCAGTGCTCGTGAACCTTCTGTGCATGTTATTTTTCTGGTTAAAAAAAACCTGCCCCAACTGTAGCCACTGGGTTATTTCTGGTGAAAGGACTTGTGGCTGGCTTTGCCAAGTAGAGGACAAGATGCTAATCTCTTGATGTAAATGTTACCTCTACTTTAAAAATGCTTTGTTAACAAAAAGAAAACAATGTGTGCACTTTTCTTTTTTCCCTTCAGTTTAATCTAATTTAATGTGTTTATATACATTGCTCTTCTAACTGTGTTTGTAATTAAGCCTTGGAAGAAGCTTATTTGATAGGTATTCTCAAATATTAAAGAATAGCCGTAGTGTAGTATGTAAACTGTCAGAAGCCTTTTTGTCTGTATCACTGCTGTTGCTGCTTTTTAGCTGCATCATGTATCCACTTGTTCCATAGTTGTGAATGTTGTACTTTTGAATACACAGAATAGTCCAGAAGAAGAGGCTGAATTAAAGAAGTTAAAAGATTTGGAGAAGTCAGTGGAGCAAATAGCTAATAAGTTAGAGGAAGTTAATAAAGAGTTCACAAGTATCCAGAAGGTATGCCAGTTTTGTATCACTTTATATCTTTGCAAAACTGTTTTGTAGGTATATGTATTAAAAAAAAAACAGACAAAACATTTTAAAGTCATAGTCAGTAACAGGCTGCCCCTCCTAACTGTGCAAAGGTCTTGTATAATTCTTAGTGAACTTCAAATGCTATTTATGAGTTAGCAAAATAGAGGCATGGCACTGTTTGGAAAAAGGTAAATTTTGTTTCATATGAGATAAATTATATTCTGTATATCTGAAAAAAATATAAAGAGTTCTCTTAAAGTCCAAAGAAAAATGTCCTCTTGTTTATCTTTTAAGTAAACCTAGCAAATCTTACATTTAGCATGTCAAGGATTGATAGAATACAGATTGAGATTGAAATCCCTCCCATCCTTGAAACTACAGAAATAGTAAATGATGTATTCTGCTGTTGTGGACTGGCAGATTTTCTAAGATGAGTATTCTGTAGGGTGTGGGATAATTTTGTTTTTTCTTCCTCAGGGATTTTTGGCAAAAGATCTCCAAGCAGAAGCACTAAAACAGCTGGACAAGAGGATAAAAGGAACTGCAGAGCAATTCATGAAGACCCTGGAACAGATCGATGCCATTGTAAGTAACAACCACAGAGAGGGTTAAATCCCAACAGAAACTTGCTTTTAAGAATATATCTTTCTTATAATCTATTTGATATTTTAACATACTAGAAATTTTATTTTGGTGTTGAAAATTAGTTAACACCTTTGCTCATTTTTGTCCTTTGCTATCCAGTTCTTGCCCCTACATGTCTCCAAAAGTCTATTTGGCAGCCTCTATTTCTAACTGGTGACATTAATGCCTGTGTATGCATTTCCATTCCATAGAAGAGCTTCATTTGGGGCAGCAGCCTCTTAAGACTACATGAAATGGGTATCCTTTACTCAAGCTTTGCTCTTTTTAGTTTGTCTTGGCAAACTTTTATGGTAGCAGTAAAGGTCTGGGGAAAAAAACCCAATGAGATACATTTCATATTCTATATCACAAAGGAAAAAGGAGGTCCTGCAGACTGAAGAATTTTCTGGTCAATCACATGTGGACTGACAGTACTTTTTTCTGAGATGCCTGCATATTGAGGGCTGGATTATTTCTTTGGAATGTACTGGGGTGTATCAAAGTGCTTCACAGTCATTAATGGACCATAACCTTACAGTGTGTTTCCAGAGTATTATATCTTCCTGTAGTAGCTGAGAGTCAGATGAGAGAATAAGGGACTTGTCCAGAGATGAACAGAAGATTGTCACATCCGGGGTATTTCCTTACTCTGTTTCTCTGTCTGCTGGTCATTCTCTGTAAGCTTCATTATATAATTATGTTGCATATCATGATCATAATATCATGCTCTGAAGGAAAAATGCTGCTTTGCTGTGGTAGTGATGTCTTTGGCTCTACTCCTTAGTATAGTGACCTTTTATTGGATTTATTTCCTGCTTTTATACTGTGCATCTTTAGTGGTAGCCTAGTCTTTGCTGTTTGTTATAGCCACCTGTTTGTAAATACTTGTTTTTTTATTGCTATATGCTGAGTGTTTTAAAGTATTAACATTTTTCTTTTCTTACAATGGAAAATATTATGCTGCAAGTTCTTCAATGCTGTTAGATGTACAGATTTCATACAACTGATTTCCTGTTTGGAGTGGGAGTTTTACTGTGTGTTATCATGAAAATGTCAGTAAGGTGACAACTGTCACAACTGGACAGGATTAAAGCTTATTTCTGACCCCTTCAATTTCTGATACCAAATCCTATTTAGAAAAAAAGTCAGTACTTGTATGCTGGTCTGCAGTTCTGGTACCCAGCAAGCAGCCATGTAGAATTGTTTCACTGCTTCCTGATTAAACCAAATTTCCCAAGTTTACTTTTGATTCTGTTATTTTTTATATGGTTTAAACAGAAAGCATGCTGTGATCTATTTCCTTATCCAAAATACTCTAAATTGTACTGCACAAGGGACTTTAAGGTTTAGTACCAGATTTTAGAAGACTTGCAACCTATTGACTTCATGTTTAGATTTTTCATGTTTAATGGTGTCCCTGTACCTCAGTTTTGTTTCTTGTGAAAGTGGAGCACCCAGAGCTAAAATGAATTATAATTAATGCCTTTGAATATCTGTAATAGTTGTTTGTTACTTTGTTGTATGAGACTATCTCCTTGATAAGCCACATTTTTTTAAAAAAGAAATAAGTGAGAGTTTTCATTACCAGTGATTGAAGTTACATATTATTTGTTTTAATACACAAAGCTGGCTGTGGAGTTTGTCTTGAAAACTGTAGTTCTGTGAGATCTTTCAGATGAGATACATGTAGGTGGGTGGAATCTTAAAATGTAGGTGTTCATTGCACTGGTATTAACACCAGATCAGATGAACAGGCCACCAACCTCCTGAGGTAGTTCTTGGCTGTTGTGCAATGTATGGAGGCAGCAATACAGAATGGTAATGAGGTATGTGTATGAACAGTAAGTGGGTTCCACTGAAGTGAAAAATGGTAAATAGAAATGCAAAGCAGTAAAGTGTAAAGCTTCCAGAAAGTATTTTTTCTGTATCTTAGAACTGGTTATACAGTATTTTGTGTCCTTTTTGGTAGCCAATTACAAACCTACTGACAAAGAAGAATGATGATGCATTGTAGAAGTGGAATACACCAGCAAGCTCACACTATAAATGTTCTATTTTGGGGGTTTTTTGGTAGAATATTGTGAAAGCTCATTAAAGTGTCTCAGCTGTTGTAGGTTATTTGGATCACTCAAAACTATATAGCTTGATACACGATGAGGTTTGGATCCTGCATATTGTTTCACTCTCTTACTGTTAGCAGACAAGCTCATTAGAGGAGCTGAGTTTGGAACTAATACTCATTTTTGTTGTATGCTCAACAACTATGAATTTAAAAGAAGGGATTTGGGAAGTGAAAAAGTGAGTTTATAGTCATACAGTACTGGGGTATGAGAGAAAAAATGGTGTTTCCTCTGCCAGAAGTGTGAAAGAAAAGTCTTGAAGGGATGCTTTTGAGAAGAGTAGCTGTAACTTAAACATTTTAACATTAAACCTGTTTAAACAGATGCTGCTTCCACAGCAGGAAAAGTGGAGGGATCTTAGGAGTATCTTAAAAATTTTTTATGCTGTGACACAGTCAGACCAATATTGCCATAAGCCGCAGGTCTTTGAAGTTTTCTTCAAGAGGAATACAGCTGAGTCTTGTTCAACAGTTGAAGATTTGTGTGTGTATTTCCAGAAATGCTATTTATTTCATCAGTTAAAATATTTGGTCCAGGAGTAAAAGTCAAAACACACTACTTACTACAAATCTCAGTGAGTAGAACACAGAAAATGCTTGACTTGATCATCTGGCACAGGTTTTTAAATAACTGAAAGAAAGGAAAGTGTGTCTGAAGTCAGTAGGAAAATTTAAATCCACAGTCATGACAATATATACTTGTGAGCCTGCTTCAATTTACAAGAACTCTGTCACCAGTATTGCTGTCTGAGCACTTTGTTCTCATGATGGTTTCCTATTAAATGGCAGATTTGTAATCTAGAAAGACAGTATTGCAGAGAACCAGTTGTTCTAACAACTGAAAGAAAAGCTGTCTCTTCTGAAATACCAGTCACTGATTTTGTTTACGCAAGTTCACGACAAACTTGTCAAATTGCATGTATCAGTATTGAGGACATTGATAATGTTGGTCACTCATGATTACGGTCTGGTGGCCTGTCCTCCTTTCTTGAGGATTTTTTTTTGTTACAGTTCCTCTACAGAACTTGCTTAAATTACTGTGCTGTTCTGATGAAACTTAACTGTCTCCTTATTCCTGCAATACTTGTCATTCAGTAAATCAATACCAAATGAACATTTCAAGGATTAAAAGAAAGAAGTATTCTGAAAAAAAAATCATTGTGCCTGTAGCAAACATTTCCCAGAATTCTGAGAACTTTTGCCACTTACCACAAGATGAGAACTTACTACTAAACTTTTGCATTTATAACTATAAATATTTATGAATTTGAACAAACATTTGATAAGCATTTCTTAGTATAATCCTTTAATCCCCTAGCGTGGATCATCAACATAAAATCAAAGCTTCAGGGGAAAATTTTTCTAAAGCTGAAAGAGCATCACTGTATGTAAGGGGAGATTTTCTCAAACGCCTTTGTGTTTGACTAATCTGTCAGTGCCCCAGGTTAGCCCAGACCCTTGTGCCCAACTAGTCTGCCAGCATCCCGTTATAGGGACCCTTCCCTGAGCAGTCCTCTGGCTTGGAGAGCAGTTCAGCTAACCTGTCCAGGGTCCCATGCAGACAGAAAGATCCCTTCCTGGCTCTCCACGCCTTTAACTGGTCTGTCAGTGCCCCAGGAAAGATTCATGGACAAACAGCCAACAGCATGAGAGAGACCCCCAGAGGGTCTCCACAGCCAAGTATGTTCAGCCCACTGCTGGCCCGCGCCCCTGCAGGACTCACCGTTTACAGAGTAACACTCTTTATTAAAAGAAGAGAAAATTGTGGCAGGTTAAAGTTTGAGGATTGCCAGGGATAGTGTCTGGCTGCAAAAATGTATTCAATATACTAGCAAGCTCTTATCCCTGGCAAAAGCTAGCTCAAGGTAATCACTCAGCACACACAAAGCACAGTTCTTAGCCAACAGGCATCCCTTTGGGGGGGAGAAGGCAGCTTCAGCCCCTCGACTGATCCCAGAAGTTAGAATGGAGTCTCTACCCCATTTTTAACTTACTTTTATGCTAATTTTTACTTTTAGGTGGAGCTAGAATGACTCTAGTCGTACATCATGTTCAGTAGGGGGTGATCATACCCTGGAGATGGGTAACAATCAGTATTACATCTGAGATGTCCTTTGGAGCTGTATTAGTATAACATGTGAGGTGACCTTTGGGATGGAGGTGTGCGTTAGTGATTTTGCCCCAGTTGCTGTTCGGCACCAAGAAATCTTTTTTCTCCCTTGGTTTCCAGCTGTTATTTGGCTTAAGAGCTACAAAATACCAAGTTCCCCCTCTTCCAAGGATTTCAGCAGAGCCTGGCTGTGGTGTCTCAGCTCCGCTCCACTCTCCGTTTAGGCCCTCTTAGCTTATATTGTGGGAATTTGAGCATGCTGACCACAATGCAAACGCATTTTCTCTCTATAATTTTTGACATTGTTATGACTGAGTTGGTAACTTTCCATCTTTCAACTTTTCATCTACCCTTAGCATGTATGCTGACTACAATTTTTGTAATTTTCCAGTTTTCTTTAATTTTACCCTGGGTCTTTTCCCCACAAGCATAAAAATACTGCCATACCTCAGTGAGGGTAGAATTCCCAATTACCACTTCTGCATTCAGAAAACCCATTGACAAATCCTGCCATTTAAAGAAGATGCTCAGATATCTACTTAGATGAAAAAGACTCATTGTGAACATAATGTGCTTACCCAATTTACCAGTTTATTTAACAGTAACTTAAAAAAAAGGTGAAAGGCCAGTAGTCAATAAAAACTGGACATTAAAATACTATTTTTTCATTTTTGAAAGGACCTAATAAAAAAGTTTTTTGTTAGATGGATGGGGTATTGACAAAAATCCTTTTTTGCTACTGAGTAACACTGGTGTCATATATAGCAGAGTGATTTCTTTTCTTTTTTTTTTTAAATCTGAAAACAAACCCAAAATGTTTCTAGCTATTACTGCTAGAGACAGCGAATACAGGAGATTGCCCCTTTGGTTCTGTTAAGATACCCATAAATAATAAATTTGACTAGCATTTGTTTTGTTTATTATCTGACTACACTGCTATAAAGTAGATTCATGCATCAGATATTACCTATTGGGATCTATGGTTTGGGAACCAAAAGAGAACAAAGATGTGGTGGCAACACTAAACTTAAAAATTGTTATTGGAAGCACTCCCAGAAGAATGGAACTTGAGCAGAGCTTAAGGTGGTATCCTGTGGCAAGGGAAGTGGTTTTATTAAAAGATAATCTGGGAGAGAGGAAAGAAATGACAAGAGGCCATATTCTTCAGAAGCAGTGCTCAAAGAGGAATGCTGGGTTCCTAGTTAAAAGAATGCTCAAGAAGAGATAGGATCTAGAGGCAGGAAAATGCACACTTTTGTTACTGTGTAAACCGAGATTGGTTTAAGGATTTCTTGTATAGAGCATGAGTGTTGTGCATACAAAAGATGAGTCTTTGACACTGTCATGTGTCTGTGTCTGCAGTGTATCTTGCCAGTTGATCTGCAGGGTGAGCACTCTGGAAGAGATGTGGATAAGCAGCTCTGAATTCCGGGATGTTGGGTGGTACATAGGCACTGGTAACAGCAGGACGTGGGCTCTGTTTCTGGGTGCCTGGCAGAAGGACAAAGAACCCGTGTCCCGGCGTTGTACAGAAGTTACTGGGGTGAAGCCAGCACTGCAGTCACTTTTGGTACTGTAAGACCATACAGAACAAGGACTGTGAGACTTGAGCAGGGTTTTGCCACGGAAAGTGCAATGCAGAGGAGACCTGCTATAAAAGTAAGAACATGCTGTGCAATTGAAAGCTATATACTAATCCTAACTACTGCTCTGCAAGCAACACTAGCACCAAATTTTGATTTGGCAAGAGTTTTGTGTAAGCACTGCCTAGGCTTAACTACTCCTTCTTTAATTAAATTTGATTTTAATTAAATATAGAAATGTTATTGTGACTTAGGGTTTATTGCCACCTTCACGTCTTCAACTCTGAATAGTTGGACAGTGTATTCCTGGAGAGGAGACATAAAGTGACTAAGGTAAAACAGAGAGACTGTAAGACTTAATTTAATGTTAAGATTTGTAAAATTTACTAATTTGATTGCAAAACACCTTTTAAGTAGCTTGATAAGTTAGTACATTTAAGCCTTTCAATTCTATAGCTCTGCCAAGGGAATTGTAAGGTGTGATTTAGAAAAGAAGCAAATCAGCTGTGGGGGTGTGCAAGCAAACACACAGGAGTTTGCACACACAGATGTAATTAAAAAGATCAGTTATGGAAAATGGTGTCAAAAATAGAAATAGTCTGAATGTCTTTCCTACACTGAGATTTCAAAGTTTCTGCCAGCTACCAATACCTGTCTTAGACTTCATGTGAGGAGTCCAGCTGGAGTTCCCTGTCTGCTGTTGAAAGAAAATTTAGGCCTATTCTGATGATAGAAAATTGTTTGTTAATTTCCTATTTCAGGTTGACAGGAATGCTTATATAGGCCTGAACCTCTTTCAGAAAATACAGCCTGAAATAAGTATTTAGCAAAGGCACATGGGCAGTGTAACTGAGTTAGTGCACAGTTTAGTTTACAAATTGGTTATTAAGAATTCCAAGTGTGGAAAACTTCAAGGCACAGGAGAATTTTTGTGACTGCAAGATAACATCCTCATTTTCTGGTGTGAATCAGACATTAATATTTAGGCCTATCAGAACTTTTTTCTTTCAGACTTTTACATATATGGAGTCAAAATAGAATACTCTCTATGTTAAGTGTTTCTTGTCATATTTTGTTACTTTTAAATATGAATTGTGTTGTTGAAAATCGGGGCACAGGTAGGAATGTTTTCTTGTGCGATTACAGCATTCTGTGTCTAAGATGCATTCAAATAGTTGATATAACTTGATAATATTTTTTTTCCTTTTTTCTACCTGTGACAAGGGCAAAAGGTTGCCTTTTTATTTCTGAATTAGAACTGGTGTTTGCAGAAAATTCACCCACAGCTTTAAACTAACTTCTAAATGGTTTTGTAATGCCTTTGGAGCATTCTGGTTGTGAAAGAAAACGATGTAGTTCAACCTTTTCAGAGTGTTGTGCTTATTGGGAGGAAATGTGCAGTTTGGATTAAATTAAAAGCTGACAGAGTATAGCACTTCACATCTGTTGCCTTCCATGAGTACATTGCAGAGATGATCGGACGTGCAGCTTTAACAGACTGGCAGTGTCTGCGTTAGTGATGATACAGTCTAATGATGGCAAGTGATTGAGTTAATGTGTTTGTAAGAAATTCGTTCATGTTATAGTGTCTGAAAAAAATCCGAAGATGAAGCTCAATAGAACAGTTAACACAACAGAAAAAGCAGTCTATGCAGTCTATTGCTATATATTACCTAAAAACAAGTGGTAAATCTGCTAGCTCAGTTCTTTGCAGTTAGCATGCCACATCCCTGACCTTTTTGACTTTTTCTTATAAATTTCTTGTGTAATTATCCTCGCTGAGCAGGCACGGCATTTTCAGGATGCCTGTTCAGAGGATTCTTTCATAATTTCAGTTTTTGCTGTAAGTCTAATATGTTAATTTCAACATTAAACTGCATGAACTTGTTTGTTTATTTTACTGCAGAATCTGCCAGAGAATTTCAGTGATTGCAAACTGAAAAAGAAGGGTTTGGTGAAGAGGGTTCAGGTAAGTTTTCTTAATTTGTTTTTGGTGGGATTTTTTTTCCTTTTTTTCCCCCATTATGCTGAGCACTAGTACACGAAAGTTTGTGAAAATGAGCTGTTTAGATTTTTTTCAGGGTTTATTCTTACGTTGGTATTTTTTATGGCCTCCCCTTGAAAGGTATTTAATACTTTATAAAACAGTACAACAATACAGATTTTCATAGTTCATGCTGGTTTCAGATGTTTGCCATGTACATTAGTGGTTGGCCTTATGGCTGCCTGATGATGTAAGTAATTCTGATAAGGAAAACAGGATCGATCATTCCTCCTTTTTTGGATCTTGGTGGAGTGGAGTAATGACTGAGGTCTGGGCACAAGGATGCAGTCAGCTGTAACTGTAACCTACTCCTGGACTTTGCCAGAGGAGTTAACTTGGAAAATTTAGCTTCTATTGCACGGTACCAAGTTTTTGTGGAGAGTAGGTCTTTAAAATAAAATCTGTACAGAAGAGCAGCTGTGCTGGGGGCAAGGGGTTAAGTTGCTTTGCTGTTGTATGATGCTATAAATTCCTAGGCATTGTTTCCTTAGCGACCTCGAACTGATGGTTTGTTGATAAATACTGGAATTCAGCTCTCTCCAGTCAAGCTTACATAAATGAATGGTAATGCTATTTGCATTACTGGTTTTATTTGTATTGTGCTAGCTTAATTCCCAGGTTAGGCTCCTAAGAATGTGTGTGGAAGTACCTCGTATTCATATATGGAGTTGAAAGATCTTCTCTTTTACTGTAACCTTATTAAATACTTGTCACTGATGTTTCACAAGTTTTTTTAAAACAGCCATCTATTTGAGAGGAAGGCCTACCGAAAAGTACTTTGTAATAGGAATGGTTTTAATTACAGCTTTAGGGACAAAGCACTTTGTACTCAGTTACTGAGATAAGTTCAGGCAATGCAAATCGAAATGAAGGTGGTTACTGGTGTAGTTGTGTTATATGGAGCTCTGAACATGCTCTTGATTCCATGTGCCTAACCAAAGCAGCAAAACTTCGCAACAGACTGATGGCTGTAAACTCTCTGGCAAGCTACTAGACCTCCACTCTTGGGTGAAGTTACAGCAGAAGCAAGATGAGCTGCTGTTAAAGCATAAAACAGACTGTTGCGCAGAGATCAGAACTGCTGATGTGCTTTTATAGGCACAGTGTTCTGCAACTGTAGGTTATGAACCCTTTGAGGACTGCAGAAGAATCTTTAGAGATTTCAGACCAGAGCAGTCAACAACAGTTTGTTTTTCCAGAGCAAGAACAAGAAAACAGTAGCAAGTTATGCTTATTACTCTTTATTATTCATGAAAGCAGGGGGAGCTATTAACTGCCTTCTATTGCTGGCAGTCAGGTGTCTTCCAGGATGGGAATACAAGTATAAAACACCTGCAGACAGCAACTGCAGTTGTTATCACGTTGACTTTTTCATCCCTCAAGTCCTTACAGACGTGAGTTGATGATGGCTCAAGGGGTTGGTTGGAAACAGAGGGTTCAAAACAGTGTGATGATTCAGAAACATTCACCTGGCACAACCTACAACAAAAGAAACCTCTTTCCCTCTAGAGTCTGCTGCTCTAGAGGGAAAGAGGTTTCTTAGTGTCACATGAAATATCTGGTTTGACTGTTAGAGTCTGGTGCAGGCGTAGCAAAGCCAAGTTCAAGACATGAATAGCTACTGGGAGCGTCTTCTCAGAAACTGCAGTGTACTCACATGTCTTAGGATTGGCTTAAAATCATTTATTGACTTAAATGCTACTTATGGATAAAGATGAAGGTCTAATGGTCCTTATAGTCCTGAGAAATAGAAGAGGTCTTGGTTTAATGAAAGCTCGTTTTAAATCTGACTGAGTAGGTTTGTCACTCCCACCCTTGGCCTCTGAAGTATGTATTTTGGAAAAAGAGCTTAAAAGTCATGTCCCAAACTGAATGAAGCACTAAGATGTCTGAACCTTTATGTTTCTTAATGATGTTTATGAACTTTGGATCAACTGAAAGGACTTCAGAGGCAGGACTGGTGATGATAAGCAGCCATGCTACTGCCTTATTAAATGTGATGTTTCTCTTGGGTACTGGGTAAACGCAATTGTGAACACGCTATTTTCAAAACAGCTGGAAGGTGGTTATTGAGTGGGCATCTTCAAACTCACGATAGAGACTGCATTTTCTGTTCATCAGAAGCACCTCCCATTGCTAAATTGCATATCCAGTGACATTTGTTTGTTTCTTATTCTCAGGTTTTTCTTGCCCAGTGTGATACCATTGAAGGAAATATTGGTCAAGAAATGGACAAGCTACAGTCAAAGAATTTGGCACTGGCAGAATGAGGCATCGCCTTAGATAATTAGGAAACATAATTGCTCTATGAGCAAGAAGAAAAGTTTGCTCTTTGTTTTGGAGCACATACGCAGCTTCCTTCTTTTTTTTTTCTTAAATCCAGTCTGTTAGACTGGTACCAGTCAATCATTTCTTGCTGGTTCTCTTGTTTGCCGCTTGGTTAGAACTATTATTTTGAAAAGAAAATCCTTCCTGAAGAATGCCAGAACTAATCCTTGTGATGAATTATGTATCTTATGGATGAATGTTTAGTTATCTAAGTTATGAAGTTTTTGATGAGGGGCAGTTTTGTCTGACATATCTTTGAATTTATTTACAGCTCAAGTCAAAGAAGGTCTATAATTGTACAGGTGCCATAAGTTGCGGTTGTAGGACTTCGGCTTGATTGAAAAAGGCAAACTGAGACAACATCTGGGAAAGCTGAACATTCTAGTAGACAGTTCAGAGCAATAAAAACCTCTACGCATTTGTATCTACCTAATGTTTGTATGCATTTATAAATATAAGAAAGCTTGACTATAAGGGAGTCATACCTATTTTAGCCTTAAATTGTCATAATAAATGGAATGTACTGTAACATGTATGGTACTTAATTTTGAGTGGTGCTTTAAGTTGTTACTGAGCTCCTTGATACAGATGTATGTTTTTTACATAGATTTCTGATGTACTGTGGTTTTTATAGGTTATTTGTATTTTTATTATTTGTGTTCTGTCTTGAGTTATGGTGGGAAGTGAAATGAGATTACTCATGCTGCTCAGATACCAAGGGTTCAGTTCAAGCAAGGTATAATTAAGGAGCTTTTTTGAAAGGGGTTTTTTATACTTTTTTTCTGATTTTACTGATTTCATGATGCTATATTTAAGGGAAAAATGCAGTGATTCTTTCTAATATGTTAAGGCAATCCGTGAATTTTTATAACACATTGCAGAGTGACACAGCTTTATTTTAGCAATGCCATCTGTCTGAGGGTTATGACTGATTCTCGCAGTCAGATATGTGCTGTGCTTAACCTTCTCTGTTAGGTGAAAAATAAGCTTTTGCAGGAGATAGGAACTTGGAGTGGGTGCAGCCAACTTTGCAGTCGTTGGTCAGAGGCTGTAGCCTGTGGTGAGAGCCTCTGACCACACTACAGAGTGTGTTAGCCTGCAGCAAAACGTAACTAGTAAGAGTTACTTTATCACTGATGCTTCTGGTTGGTAGGTCAGTCATACACGCAGTGGCTGGTGGAGTAGTGACTGGAGTAGTAAGGAGACTCTTTCTGTTGGAAAAAAACCAAACTCTTTCACATCCCAAATGAGTCAGACTGAGAATGTTTAGAAATGACCCTTAGGTAGTGAGCCTTTATCTCTATGTTTTAAGGTTAGCTGTCCTTTCAAGATAAAAATAGGAAATGTATGTAAAAAGATCTTAACTTCTAATAAGTTATAAAACTTAAATAATACCTAAAGTGTTATTATTAAAGTATTGTCTTTGATATTTGTAATTGGAGGAGCATTTTTTAAAGTGAAAAATGCCATTGGACAACTGAAGCGATAGGCCTGCATTAGAAAGGGTCACTTGTATTCTAAAAATGCTAGTTGACCATACTAAGATTTGATTTGCAATGTTTTTTACTGTTAACCAGTTATTTCAAGCTTGTATTTTTTCCTTATGAAGTTCTCTTATCAGCATCTGTGGAGGATTTCATGGTCTGAACTCCTAGGAACTTTATCTGTCATGTTAGGAAATGGTATCATAGGACTGTGGAAGTTTTTTCCTAGGCTACTAGTCTGGTCATTCTGCGTTTTTCCAGCACTTTAAGGTTGAGAGGAAGAAGCATTAGTTGTAGCCATTTTTGTGAAGCCCTGCCTAGCCTGTTGCTGCTTCTGGACAAGATTCAGCTGACTCTTAAACCACCAGCAACACTTGCCTAATTCAGGGAAATGCAGAATCATCCACTTCCTGTGATGGAAAGGATCCTCAGCCTTCCAAACGTAGGTCCTCTAGTGCATTGAGCTTTCACAGGTGCATGTAAAATAAGCAAAATATCCTCTTGTGTCCACAAAGAGAACTGGGAGCTGGGAGTGGTCATGGCTAGCACTGTGTCTGTTTCTGCCGTTCCTTTGTGTTTTGCTCTCTTGCACGAAAACACTTAAGGCTGCAGGCAGACATCATCTTCCCAGCACTCCTTCCCAGGAACTGCTGCTTCTTGAGACGGACTTATGTGAATACATCCTCAGCCTGTCTCAAAGCAAGCTGAATTAACTTTAGGATATTCTATAGCAGGTCTTTTGATGATCTGGTACTTTGAGGCAAAGAGAGTGATGGTGAACCTCTTCCACCAGCACATCTGTTTTCAGCAGAGTGTGGGATATCCTGGGCTGAACTTAACTTACAGTGGTAACTCCTGGTATCCCTTTGATTTCTAGGACAGAAGTATGTGTATGAAGACCAACTTCTGCAGTGTAATTTTTTTTGTCTTCCAAATATAAAAGTAAGTTGATTTGTTTTGGAAAACAGATGGTTGTATTTAGAATTATCTAAGACATTCTAGAGCGCATTGACTTTTATACTCAGTTTTGGAAGAGGAGTCCTACACTTTTTTTTGTCATAATAGCCTTAAATTTCAGTAAAAGCAAGCTTCTGTGCTTTAGAAAAGTGCAGACTACAATTGTGGGAGAAAGGGGAAGGAAGCAATTTTAAATATTCTTTACCATTTGTAAATAGAGATCTCAGTCAAGCTTAAGCTATACTCTCACTGATTCTGTAGTCCAGGTGTACTGTGATACCTGTTTTGCTACTGAATCATTTCCTCACCCCAGCCACTTGCCCTGATCTCGTCAAAACAGATCAAAACTAAGGCAAAACTTTTGTCTTAGTTGCACTTATCCCATCGTCTTCCTCCAGTTGCTGTGTTGCTCTAGCTGTGTTTACACACCTCGGACTTGCCGCCTGGGCAGAATGTACCACAAGGTTTGTCCTTTATGAAAATGGAAATTGCATTACACGCTCCCGTGGCCCGCTGTCTTCCCCAGATCCCATGGGCTGGAGTGAGACGAGCCAAACCTGACCTCCAGGGAGCTGTGGAGTCTCGAGCCATGGGATGGGTTGCTCTCTGGAAACAGCGCAGCATCAGTGGATCCTCTGAGCATCTAATGCCACTGTCAGCCTGGAGCAACACTTTTTGGACACTTCCGATGGACACTCGTGGTTTGGAGGGGCGTACTTGACACCATGGAACTTGGCACTAGATTTATTATTTTTTCCTTGTTAACTTACTGTACTATCTACTATTATAAATGAAAAGGTGGAAATAAAATAAGGAGAGTTCTCTGCTGCCCTTGGTCATGTTGATTTTAGGGGGGAGGTGGGCACTGGGAGCAGCTGGGGGTGTGGGGCCTGGAATTCCAGGGCCTGGAATGTTCCGGGATTGGCATCGAACCAAAGCTCATGGGAAATCTGGTGGTTTGGTTTGGGTTTTTAAGGCCCTTTCCACAGTTATGCTGCACACAGAGGGTCTGGAAGAGATTGCGGGGGGTGTTGTGGGGCCTCCCTCACTGGGGATGTTCAGGGATCTGGACACTGTCCTGTCCCCCTGCCCTGGATGGCCCAGGGAGCCGGGGCAGGGAGGCTGGGATGTTCGGGAATCTGGACAGGGATGCTCAGGGATCTGGGCAGGGATGCTCAGGGATCTGGACACACTCCTGTCCCCCCTGCCTTGGTATGGCCCTGTTTCGGCAGGGAGGCGGGGACATGCCCCACTGTGGTCCCTTCCAGCCCGAGCCGCTCTGTGCTTTCTCGATTTGGATGTACGAACTACTGTTTATTATTTTTCACTTATCTAGGTGATCGGGGCGGGGGGGGGACACACTTTAGGGCATTTATTCAGAGCCCCGTCCCAGAGCCGGCTCGCTGTCTCCCTGGACCGCTGACAGCGTTTCCACGGCCGAGGTAAGGGACACCGTCTGGAGGCCGGAGAATTCCCTCCCTTCTCCTCCCTTTCCTGCCGTGTCCCCTCCCCGTCCCTTCCCGGCAGTGTGGTCGCCGCGGG
>WBMV01005609.1:1913427-1933502 GCA_013396655.1 Campylorhamphus procurvoides | reverse complement strand
CGGCGGCGGGGCCGGGGCCGGGCGCGGCCCGCAGGCCGGGGCGGCAGGAGGAGCTGCGGCGCCTCATGCGGGAGAAGCAGCGCCAGAACGCGGCCAGGAACCGCATCGACTCGCCCTTCGCCAAATATCCTCGGCTGGGGGGCCGCGGCAGGGCGGGAGGGAGGCAGGGAGGGGAAGGGGAGCGGCGGCCCGCGCCCCGCACGGCGCTTCTTCCTTAACGCGGGCGCCACGTACAACAGCCTGGGGCACCTGAGCTGCTCCCTGTGCAACGCGGCTGTGAAGGGCGAGCGGCTGTGGCAGACACACGTCCTGGGCCGGCAGCACCGCGAGGTGAGCGGGCCGGGATCGGCTGTCCGGGATCCCCGGGAAGGGGATGGAGGGACTGTGGGGAGCTCCCCCCGCCGAGCAGGGCCGGGCCGGGCCGGGCGCTCGGGGTGCCGGAGCAGCGGAGCACCCTCCGGCGTGAGGGAGCAGCGAGGAAAGGAGCCTGCTTATTTGTCCGGGCGCTGGTTTCTCAAGAGCTGTGCAGGCTCTTAAGAAGGCTCTGCAAGGGGGCCCGCTGTCCCCCGAGGGGAGCGGGTCTGTGCAAGGACAGCTTCTGGCTGTGAGAGCCCCGCCCGGGGCTGCTCTGGGACCTCTGTGTGTGCTCTCAAGTGACAGCTTAGAAAATACACCAGGGTTAAGGAAAAATGTTTTTTTTTTCCTCTGTAATTTAGCAGTAAAGATGAAGAGTTTGTAAAGCGACTCAGGGAGCTTGTCACTTGGATGTGACCTTAAATCTGGGGGGCTGTTTCATCCTTTTAAGTTCTGCTGCTGCTTCTTAGCTCAGAAACTGCGTGACTGTTTAATTTTACAAGTACTGAGGAAAAGGCCAAAGAAACTGATGGGTTCCTAGCTCCTTGCTTGCATTTAGACTGGATGACCATGGCAAGGCACAGTGACATGTCTGACACTAGCGCTGTGTTTTAATTTTAAAACAATGTCCCAGGACCTTAGAATGCCTCTAGCCTTCCTGCTCTGTCCTCCAGTGCCTTACTGCTGTCAGTGGCACTGATCTATACAGCCTCCCTTGTTGCAGAGCTGTGTTCCTCTTCCCCTGTGTCACATCATTCCAGAGGCTGACAGAAACATTGGTCTTTGTTTTGGTATCAATGTCTGTTTCAGTGATCCTGTTCTAGAAAGATATTAGCTCACTCTACTAAGCTGTTCTAAAAGCACTATATTTTAAACTGCAGTACAGAAGTTACTGCTAGGAAAGTGCCCTGAATTTTTGCTTCTTTACAGAGAGTTGCAGAATTAAAAGGTACAAAGCAGACGGCGACTGGTTCAGCTGCTGGCACATTGTCTCATCCTGTCAAGAGAAAAACTGTTGACACGGAAAATACAGAGCTAAAGAGAATAAAAGGTAAGGAGAGAAAAATATGTATCAAGCACCTGCCAGAATCCAGCCATTTACCATCTTGAATGTTTTTGGTTTGTTTTTTTTCCCTTTGGAAGTGAGCATGAATATGTAAGACTGTTGAGTTAATGTCAGCCCATTGCTGCTGAAAAGGGAAAAAGTCTGTCTTGCTCTGTTCCTGTGAGTTTGTGATCAGGAGAACTGCTTTTGGTAGTTTGCCTAGTTTTCTTAAGGGTTATTCTGTTAAATTAGGTCATCGAACTGTGGGCTTGGCCCAAACAGAACCAGAAGCAGTGTAAGCTGAGCAGCAGAAGCACTTGCCCAGAAGTAGTGCTACTCCTTTTCAGTGGGATCAAGCCACTGCTTTACCTCCAACCATGCATCAAAGTTCTTGCTAAAGGAAAGATAGTTATTTTTGTCCCCTGGGTGCTACTAGACATGTAAACATATGAAATATACAAAAGTGTGCGTTTGTGAACTTGCTGCTGTAGTAGGAGTCTGAGGGTTGTTTCCTTTAAAAGCATGAATTTTAAGAAGTGACTCTTGGGTGTTGTACAGGTGCAGATGAAAAGCCACATACATCTACATCTGGGTAAGTTGATCTTGTTACATACTAATTTTTTGTAAATACCAACAGCTTCATTTTTTCCCAGTTCTTCCTTTCATACTTTCCTAACCGAGGGTAAATGTTCAGAGTGACCAGATCCCTTCTTCTCATTTCCTGATGGGGTTGTATATTCCTGAACATGGCAGCATCTTCCTCCATACAGATGAGAAAATCGTATCAACTCTCAGAGTCTCTGAGAAAGCAGGAATTCTTTTGCTGTCACTATCAGACTTTTAAGGATTAACATGTGGTGCTATTACAGAGTTTGCTAGAATGAGCATAACTAGATTGTGGCATGCACTCTAATGCTAGCATACTGCAGAAGAGGTGATAGTCTGATATTAAGACAAACTTTGAATGTATAGTTGAAAGATACTTATTAACAAAGACTACTAACAAATATCATCAGTATATCTTTGTTAAGATGGATTTTGTCACTTAAAATTCATGTTAGTGCATATGCTGCAGTTCAACTCTCTCAAATATAGGACTGTATGTGACTTCAAGGGACTGGGTTAAGCACCATAACTGCCACTAAAAATTTCTGATGGTATTTGGATATGTTTGCAGGATCAGTAGATGTCATATGAGACCTGAGGGTCTCCTGTACACTTCACAGGATAAATTATTATTACTGTTACTATTTTGCACAGAGACTTTGTATAAATAAATAAAGACCTTGTACAAATTTTGAATTTGTGTGCAAAATTAACACTTGAGAGGTTTGTTGATTTTTTTAACTCATTTGTATGATTAATTTAAAATATAACATAGAAAAATGTTTGACTTGGAGGCCTGCAGCTATTCTAAGCAAATGCAGGTTTTCTTATTGCTGAGCTTGTGTGGCTTTTCTAAGCTGCGCTTTGGGCAGCAGTAGGTACCCAAAATAAACAGTTGTGTTACGTGTGGTTATCAAGGTTTATGTGATATTAGTATGACCACTGAACTATTAATATTGTATTTAATATGTTCATAGCAGGTACAGTGATGCACATTACTTCCTATGTGGAAACAGAATTCCTTAAGCTACCATATCTCGAAATACAATTTGTTACGGGTTATTTTTATTAATGTCTTTGATACTGAATATTCAGATAGAGAAATAGAACTGAAATTTAGAATTTCTGAAACCTGAAATTCAGGTTTTTAGAATTAGCCTGAGCATTTCTGGGGATCTTAAAATGGGAGCCAGAAGCGTGTGCTGCCTTCAGACAGTGTCTGTGTTGGCGGCTGGGCAGTTCAGGGTGTTGTATGGTATCTAACAGCTTGTACAGTGACCAGGCTTTGGGTGCTGGGCTGGAACTGGTTCATGTGAAATTTGAAATAGCTCTCTTGTGGACTCTTTACTAGGCTGCCATCAGATTTTTTTGATGAAGCAGAGCAAGACAGTGCAAATGTACAGCTTTCCAAGGGTCCAGGGCCCAGTTTATTGTCAGGAAATTATGACGACAGTGACGATGATGATGAAGAGGAGGAACAAGAAAAATCAAGCAAATCTTCCATTATGTCTAAAACTGAAATTCCACCTCCAACTCAAGAAGTAATAGCTAATTCTCTGCCTGCAGGTAAAGCTGACTGAAACAGTAAGTGATTCAGTAAGGAGAAACTGTTTTGATGAAAGGGTTTTCATTTATTTTTCTAATTATTGCCATTACCTGGTTAGGGTCTGTAAGTACTGGTGTTAGAGGAAGGAGACTCTTTGTTAGTTTATTATTGTATGGTGGTTTCTCAGCATGCTTACTGATTTTATGTTCTAATTGTTGGAGGCTGTCAAGTGAAATAATGTCTGACTGACTGTACTTCCCTTGATTTAGTAAGGTATTATTTGAAATTCTTGTCTAGTCAGAATTTTAGAAAATGCTTTTACAGCTGTTCTTTTTGTCATAGACTTTTGTCCTTTCCTATAGACTTCTTTGACAGTAAAACTGCTGCTGCTCCTATAGTTTCCCATTCAGGATCCATACAGAAAGCAGAGGTACAAGAGAAGATAGTGGAAAGGTAAGCAGTCAAACTAAATATTGATAGTTCTAGAAGTTGTAAATAAACATGATTCTTCCAGGAAATATAGACTGCAATCACGTAGACATCTATCCTATTGTTAAGCTGCATTCAGAATAGTTTGTATGTATTTCAGCCTCTGGCATTATTTCAGACAGGTATTTTGCACCCTAGGGACAGGATAAGAGAGGGAGCAATGCCATACAGTGTCTGTTAGATGTCTCTGTTTGCAAAGTTTAACACAGGGTGCAGTGCAGTGGAAGCTTAATGTCAACCACTGCTTGTAACTGTTTAAAGAAAACCGCCCCTTCTGTAGTAATGGTTCAGCTCATGTGAGCACTTTTTTAGACAGTGGTTTAGTCTTTCAGAAGTAGCAACCGTGCTGTTGAAATGTTTGGGTGCTCAGCACGCAGGCAAGAATAGTTCAAAAAGCATAAGCTATAGCACTTGTTTTGAGAGTGAGATTTTAAACTCTTCTGTGCAGTTCTTTGTAAGTGAGGTAAGACCAAGCTGAAGAAGAAAGTTTTGATGATTGTAGGTAAAACTCAGGGCTTAATAAACTTGCTCTGTTTCTAGGTATTTTTATAAAGGATTATGGATTTTATTCTTGACTTTTTAACTCTACGGTAAAGCAGGTTGTAAAGTGTTAACCTAGGCTAATAGTAATCAAATATTTCAGGAAAGAAAACACTGCTGAAGCTTTGCCGGAAGGTTTCTTTGATGATCCTGAAGTGGATGCAAAAGTAAGTGATGTATTCTTTTTATGCTGCAGGATTTATTTCTGCCAGTTATAATGATTTTCTGAGCAGTAAGAATGCTTTTACATGTAATCAGTCATACTGGAATAAAAGAAAATGACTGAACTATTTACAACAGAATAGATTATTTCGGTTGGAAGGGACTTAGAACAACCATCTAGTCCAACTGCGTGACCGCTCCAGGACTGACAAAAAGTTATGACACGTTATTGAGGGCTTTGTCCACATGCCTCTTGAACACTGCCAGCCTTAGGGCATCAACAGCCCCTCCAGGAAGCCTCTTCCAGTGATTTCAAATACCAGTCTTTTTTAGTTTTGTAAAATTTGCCACAGATTTGATGACTTTTTTTTATTGAAATAGTCATAGTGTGGGCTCAAGTCTTTTTGTTTTCCATGATTATATTTTCCTACTCACACTGTGGAAGGCTACTGATGTATTTAAATTGCATTGTAATGTCCAGCCATGACTTTTAATTTGGAGACCTTCCAAGTAATGCTTCTTTATGTTCAGTTAGTGCCCCTGTCTCGGCAAACAAGCTTGGGTGTCTTATCTGCTCTGGCAAGATTCTTTTGGCACCACTCATGCCCACATGTTGCCATATGTGAATAGTTTTGAACAATGGTGTTCTGAATATTGAAATATGTTGCTGAAATAGCCACACTTTTTTTGTTTGCTTTGTTTGGTTTTCTTGGGGGTTTTGTTTGTTTTGTTTTGTTTGCATATCACTAACTGAGGTGTTAAATTTTTCAAATACTTAGTTTCACCATGAGTTGGGAAGCCTGTACAAAGTGGGAATGTCTAACAGGCAGTGGAGAATCTGCTTGTATCTGTGAGGACACTGGTTAGTGATCTTTGTTCTGGTTATTACTTCAACTGATAAAATTTACAAGTGGCTACTTGTTCCGACAAGCTCTTCCTTGAATTGCTTGCTGATGCTCTTCCTTTTAATCTGCCCTTTCTGAGTGTAGCTAATACTCAGAGGAAGGAAAATGCTTGTGACTTCACTTAAACAGAGATGGCTGTAGTGGTTCTGTTTTTGGAGTCATACAAAAAAATAACTATTTTAAATTGTTACTGAGCATTTGGAAGGGAGATTGAGGGCATGAAAAATGTTTGTTATTTACATCAGGTACTTGTAAAGCATAAAAATTTTGGATTAGATAAATATTTCAAGAAAAAATAATAACTTTAGTGTTTAAATTTATTGTAAGAAATACAAATAATTATGAATTACAAAAGACAACCACAATGCATAATAACACAGTACATACACATATGATAGAAATAATCACAGAACAGAAGGATGAAATGATGACTATTACTTCCCAGTATGACTCTGCTTGGAAGCTTCTAATTTATTCTATAAACTTAATTCATACTACTAGATTTTGTATAATTACTCAGGAAAAAAACATACCAAACTTGTCTTTACCATAATGATGATTGATGTGTCACCAAAAGAGCAGAATGAGTAAAAGAAAAACCAAAACTAATGTAAAAAGATGGTGTAATGAATTTTTATGTTCAAACTGCTTAGTTCTCCTAGCTATATAATTTCTACTCAGTCCTGAGTCAGGCATAATCTGTCATCTAACATATGTTATATGCCACATCTTCCAGTCTTGAGTTGTGAAAGTTACACAGGTAGATTATCTTGTTTATTTATTTGCATTAAAAGCACACTCTGGTTTTGATTACCCTAGTTCTAGATCTTAGACACATTCTTACAGCTACGGCTTTAAGAGACTTCATGTCTGAGTAATTAATGTCATCTACCACAGAATAAAAAGCTTTGCATGTTGTTAAAATTGGTTTGGAGCTGTACAGTTTCTTCTGTTAGCCAACAAAAAGACTAGATTTGAAATACAGTCAGACTATTTAACATCAGAATAACAACTGAAAAAATTGATACTCTATGTTATGCCAAAGGCAAATAATTTACTGCTTTTTGGCTTGTGAAATGGCTACTGTATGCAATTAAATAGGCAGCTTACAAAAGAATTTAGAAGTTATCACCTGACACACTGAAATTACAGGCCATCAAATTAACAGACTAAGTCACTTTTGTTACTCCAGACATTGCACACCAGCCATTCTTAATCAATTATTTTTTAATGCTACAATCATGGATGTTGTTTTAATCTAGGAGTAGAGTCAGATTTTTTCTTCTAAACCATTATGCAGGTGCACTCTCCTACTCATGTACATTACTGAAACTGAAGTACATCAACCAGACTTCTCTGGTAACACAACATAATTTTTCCTGTTTCTCCTGATTTTTTACAGTGCCCCAAAGAGTCACTAGACATAAATTATTAACTTATAAATTTTCATGTTCCTTAGGTGAGAAAAGTTGATGCTCCAAAGGATCAGATGGACAAAGAATGGGATGAATTTCAAAAGGCAATGCGACAGGTCAACACAGTAAGTAATGGAATCTATTTTTATTGATTCTAAATACTATACACAATAAGGAAAACAACAGTTTCATGCAGCTCTGCAGAATGACTGACATCTGCATTTGTCAGCTGTTTGTTTCAATGCAGTGTGTGGTTAAATGCACTTTATAAATGAGCAAAGGGGTCCTTCTGTTTTCCACTTAAAGGAAATTAAGTTGAAAAACTTGATCAGGATCCAGTCATCAGTGTGTATCTAGTTACATTTGTTAAACTGTATTTTATTTAAATACTATTTAGATAGCTTATACCTCTGATCAATGTTCTGTATCCAAACATGACACAATTGTGGGCTCTTTAGATCTAGAGATGTATTTTAACCTTCAAATTAAACACAGAACAAAACACACCCATTTGTCTGTCTTTTTCAAAAAGTATCTATAAAGTGTAGGTAACCTGGATTTCATGGTTAATTTAAATGTACTGGAAAGGAACCCCAAAATTTGGGAAAGTGACAAAAGAATTTGTGTGTGAGACACATAAATTGGCCACAGTTTCTCTGTACTTCCATTTTTTACTGTTTAGCATTGCATGGAAAGTCTTCCTGCAGCAGGTTTTTATCTGCCCTTTTGTACAATATAAAACTGTACTAAAGATACCTGGTGTTCTCAGTCTTCCCCTAGAGTAGTCATTATTTTTTTTTAATTACTTTAATTGTAAATAATTACTCATCTGTCAACTGCTAAGAAAAGTGGTGCAGAAAAATTTCTCATTGCTCATTTTAAAGCAGTCAGCACTACAAACAGAGCGAATGTTCATACAAAAGCGGTGGTGGATACATTTTGCTAGCATAAGCCATTCAGATAATTCTTCAGCTTAGGAGGAATCTTCTCAGTTATGCGTGGACCATTGATTGCATAGCATCTCCCAGACATTCAGATTTGAGAAAGTATATGCTGAAAAAAATAACAGGTTAGAAACACTTCGGGATCTAGCGGGAATATTTAAGCAATATGCTCAATAAGTGTGTGTAATTAAGTCCCAAGCATTGGGATATAGCTCCTGTTTCACCCTCAGACTTTGGATGTGTGTAGTTTGTTTATGCTCAGTTTCAAATCACTGTGTATTGAAAAATTCAAAAGATTAGCCCCAGAGCAGCCAAACTACTTTTGCTTTTAAGAAAAAACATTTTCATTTCAAATTAAACCAGACCATTCTTTTTTTTCCTGTATTTGCCCTTGTGAAGGTGGGAATATATATGTAGGAGATTGACACTAACTTGAGATAGAGGGGAGGAGGGGAAGACAGACATCATAAAGGAACGAAAGTGGAATTCAGGATGAAAGTGAATTTTCTTAGTGCTTTTCTGGTTTAGATTTCAGAAGCAATAGTGGCAGAAGATGATGAGGAGGGACGACTAGATCGCCAGATTGGAGAAATTGATGAGCAGATGTAAGTAGATCAATTTTTCCTCAAACTCTCTGTTCTCCAGCAGTAATGGATTGCTACTTGACTAGAGTGATAAGAACATTTTTAATCTGTGATGCTACCTTTTATTAATCACCTGAATATTTGAAGGACAGGCTCCCTCAAATTGCAGAATGATACCTAATAAAGACATGAACTTCACTACAAAGTTATGTAACTTTGTCCAAAGAGAGAACACATTGGAATCACTGAAAGTACAGAAGGTAAATTCTTGAAACAAACTGTCCCCCCTTCCCTTGTCAAATGTCTTAATTTGTATTGCACTGGGAATTCTGATTGATGTAGAATTTATGTGAACATTTTTTAAAAACATTTGATATACTAAAAATGTCCTGTTCTGTGACAAACTCTCCTTTTTTCTAGTAAAAGTTTACTTAAAGGTTATGTTGAATGATGCATTTCATTTAATGAAGTGGTTTGGTTTGTTGAATTGGTAGGTGTGGTGGTTGGATAAGCATTAGTTTAAACTCAAGCATCCTGAAATACAGCTTTGTGGAAGAGTTTATTACCATTATCATATACCATAACACATTGATTAATAGTGATAATGGCAATGACTGAAAAGATGAATTCTGATTTTCATGAACCTTGCAACAAAAAGAAGACACTAAAATTAAAGCAACACGTAAGACATTTGTGCAGATTTACATGCTATACATAATCAGTATATAATAACAATAGCACTGGGTTCAAACTGAGCTTTGGTATTACAGGAATGTCTTTAACAATATTCATGTACTTCTGGAGAGGGTTTGAGTAAAACCTGCCTCTCTTTGAGGATTCATTTTTTGCAGTAGCTAAGGCTGCTATAGTTTGTAGAACCAAATTCAGAAATTTGTAGAGAATGTCAGCTTTGTTACCGTAATTATTTTTCCCCAAATAAAAGTTCCAAATAGATTGTCAAAGACTTTTTGTAGCTTTGTCTTCTGAGTGTATTTAAATGCAGGCTGTTTCAAATGAAATTGAAAATCAAGTTAATTCCAGGGACATTCAGGTTTTCCTTAGCCTTCAGATCTTCAGCTATGATTGCCTCTAAGTAATGGTATTGGAGATAAACAAGAGGAAACAGGATATAGAGTGTAATCTTTCCTTGTTGACTCTGCTCCCTTCCCTCCTATTTGCTAAGAAGAGATCTATTTTAATCAGGCTGGTACTAATTGGCATTTTCAAAAAAATACCTTGTTTAAAATGGCTAGAAGAATTGTTACAAAACTTATTTCAAGGACAGAACTTTTTAAATAAATGGAAAACTTTAACTTTTGGATTATGTTTATTTAAAACATTCTGTTATAGCACACAGGAAGCAGATGAATCTGAACACCTGTGCAGTTTTTTTACGTTCAGAGATGCCACCACTAAATTACCAAAATTGGTAGCCAATTGATGTCTCACCTTCCTACCACATATGAAAACCGTAAGAGGAGCAAAGAATGGTGTCTCTTCTTGTGTGGAAGTAGATACTGGTTCTGTGCTTTTTAAAAACTGATTTGTGGTGGTATTGCAGATATTTGGACCAGATCTCATTGCTAGAGAATTGGCCACACCTCTCCTCTCCTCTGGTCTGTTTCCACCTGATTAACACAGAGAAGATGCACCAGCATTTTGGAAGCTTATTGTTTTAATTGATGGGAAGCTGTAAAGCTTCTTTATCTAAAGCTGGAGAAGCAAAGTCCAGCACTGTAGATGATCAAATTAATGTGCAAAGGCCACAAGTGTTAACAGGTGGTTTGCTTTTCAACAGTGAATGTTATCGCCGTGTTGAGCTTTTGCGTAACCGCCAGGACGAGATGAAGGAGAAGTTAAAGGAAGCCATGAGATTAAGAGCAGCACAAGAGAAAGAGGATGAGGATATTGGTAGTGAAGATGAAGAAGAACTGCAGGATTTGCTGTCTCAAGACTGGCGGGTGAAAGGGGCTTTGTTGTAGCATTTCTGCAACATGGTTGATACTCTCTTTACCTGTGACGTTACTTCCACTGGTAGAAGTGAGAGTGAGACATTTGTTAAATCTCTCTTTACAGAGGACTGTGAGATGCTAAAGAGCCAAGCATTTAAAAAAAAATCTTTGTAGATCTAAGTGGTGTATTACTTGTTGTAAAATCTGTACATTGCAAATGTTATACAATATTGAATGCACCTTTCCTATTAAAATTATTGGTTTCTTACCAGAAGTATTTTATTGGGATTAATAAGTCTATAAAGAATCTCTGAAGCATTAGCTATATTAGGTGATTTTGAGACTTGGCTTACTGTGTATAGAAGTAAAGGACTTGCATAGTCTANAAATTTTGAGTACTTTTCTGTCCATTGCCCCAGCTCCCAATAAAATATGTACATTTTTTTTCAGTATCTGTTACAGTTTCTCTGTGTATATAAGGAATAAGCTCAGAAATGTGGAACTACAGCTTCTCCACAGTCTATACTCTGTGATGTGCCATAGGCAGTGCTGAATATTTTTCTTTATAGTATCTTGTTTTGCTTAGAGCAGCCATCATGTAGCATACCTCATGTTTCTTGAACCAGAGGGATGAGAACACAGTGGTCACATACCTGCATAACTAAATGAAAGGGTGACAGAATGCTAGAGAGGAAGATACTGCACTGGAAACTGAGGAGGTAAAACAATTTCTTTAGCTGTAAATACTGGAACTTTTCTTAAAATATTATCTCAGGCACAGAGAGCATCTAAAATTCATTTCTGTTCTGATAAACACAGATGAAGTAAATTCAAGAACCAGGAAACTTGACAAGAATTGGACATGGAAAGCAGAACTACCTTGAACTTTGGTAAGTGTCTGTTTATTTTAATGAAGCAAATCTTAAAATGTTTCAGATTTGCTGAGGACTTAGAACAAATATGAGAGGTGTATGGCTTGATTTATATAAAAAAGGAAAGTTATGAATGAATAGGTTAACATTTTCCTTTAAGATTCTAATTTCAAAAGCAGATTTTAAAGAGAGAAAACAAGCTTTACTCTTATGAGAGCATTCTAGATACTTGTCTCAGAGATGTTTATGAACCAAGCAATAAAGATTAAAACTAAAGTTAGATGTTTGATTTGCCTGTTCTGGAGAAAAGATCTGACATTGTGGGAGCCCTTTCTGTATAGTGATACAGATGCTTTTTTATCACTCCCGATTTCCATGATGCTTGGGTTCAGCTCTTTATAAAGCTGTCAAAATTCAAGCAATGGTCCTTAGTACTTTATTGCATCCATCTATTCTTGCTCACATGGGCTGGATTACAGCCCTTGGGTTTTGGTTGATTTAATAACTGTAAGTAGCTGTTGCTGCTAAAATGTTTGATGAAACATTGCAGTCTTACATGAATCAGTACTGTCGTTAAAATAGCAACATTCAGAGAGTACTGAAATACAGAATAAGTGTTCCGAGAATACTGAAATAAATAGTGAATGTATGGACAAGTTGCAGAAAACTTAGTTGGACCGAAACTGAAATAAAATTTCCTTTTATCACTGTAAAGACAACTTTCAGCTGAGAGGGTGCTGTTGTCTTAACAGATGGACAGGTTTTTTAAAAACAAAATGAAAGACGGCCCCCCAATTTCCCTCTGAGAAGAGCTAAGCTAAGTTTCTAATTGTTTTATTTATCTTTGTTTTTCATTGACCTACTCACCAAAGCATCCTAGCTTGTTAACACTGAACTTCAGAGCCACTCTGCATTTGGCTTAACAGAGAAACAGATGTGATTGATGTCGGGTCATACTGAGCATCATGAGCATACATGTTTTGACAGTATAAAAATGTTAATCTCTGAGCTTATAACCTACACCTCTATTTTGTACATTTTCCAGTAATTTTACTTTGATTTTGTACATGAACCTGCAAAGCATGGTTTCAGCTGCAAATGAATAGGAAATGAACCAAACATTAGAACAGTTCAGCTGTTTTAGTTCAGTTGCCCTCATCTTTAGAGGTATCTTGCAGTAGCAAGCTAAAGGCAGGGAGTTTAGTTATAGTGCAAGGAGATTGTACATTCAAATCCAAAGCAGTGCCACCCATTGTTAGTATTAGGAAGTGATGTCAGGAATAAACATGAGATCACTCATCATTGTAGTAATTATCCTTGAATAACTTGTGGAAAGAGTAAAGACAAGGGACCGGCCAGTGAGCGTACACATTGCTGAGGAAGTGACAGCATTGGTCCCTCTTGGTTGTTTCTTGTTTAGGAGTTGGAGCTCTTTTCCTTGGAGGAATCTGGGAGATCTACAAGTAAGTGTTGTATCCAAGTTCTATACAGCTCACTGTGTGCAGCTGTACATTTCTTCAGCATTTGGAACAAAGCTTTAAGAGAGCTTTGTGAAGATGATGGGAATGACTGTCCTTTGTGACCACTGACGTACATGTGCTGTTGTGTCAAGAAGGCAGGAAATCATCCTGCTTTTTAAAAATGGAAATAGCATAGCTGTAAGGGAGAAGAGGGAAACATTCTAACCCTACTCAGTAGTCAGGCTAATTTATCAAGGTAAATAATCTCCTGTCTCTTAGAAAAATATAAGCATAATTAGTTTATAATCTAAATATGTCTTCAGCTTTAGAAAACAATTTTATGCACTTTTGATGAGTTGTTCAGCTAGATTGATTATTAATCAGAGAAAATAATTGTTTTTAAAAATGTATACTTCGTTATCACGTAACTTTCCTGAATTCTATTTTTAAACAATAAAGATGAAAGTAGTCCTAATAACTAGCCACTATGAAAAATGAAATTTTAATGGGAATTGAGCAGACTATTTTAATTCTCTGATCTCTAGGTCTTCTAAAAAACTGACAGATTAGAATTAAGGGGAAAGACTTAAAATCTGTAGTCCTTACTTATTGATGAAAATAATGGAGAGTGTCGCCCAAACTTAAGAACTGTGTAATTTCATGATGCCAAAAAGTAGTTGAGATTCCCTAGCTCAGTGGTTTTGAAACTGGGAAGTGACTTCCAGGGCCAGAATGTGTGTGCCTGTAGGTGCATGCATGTTTGAAATGGAGTTCCAAGTAGCAGCTCTGCAGGGGCAGCGACCTCAGCTGCAGCTGTTGGTGGTCAGCTCTTGGCTGGCAAGTGCAGTTGGACACAAAGGGTAATCAGCGTGCTACCTTCTCTCCTGCCCTGGAAGAAATAAGCTGCTGCTGTCATGACTTGGAATTAGATGTGGAAAAAAGCTCTGTATTTGGTACAGAGGATACCAAAAGCAACTGTGCAAAAACAACCAAACCCAAATAACAATAAACCAAACAATGTTCTCATTTGCTAACATGATTGTTATTCCCCTACTACAGCATTTAATTCTAAAATTTGCTTCAGAATTGCAAATACTGATTAAAAAGAACACTAACATTAGATTTGGCCAGGCCCCCCACCATTAAATTCAGTGCAAGGGGAGATAAATTTTGCTTATTTCATGCCACTATAATTAGATTTTCTACATTTTATCATCTTAAAACCACTGAGCTAGAAATAGCTCTAATGAGAAGTCATAGTATTCAAGTATTTTCAGCACTTAAAAATATTTCTTTTCTTATAATCAGAAAACTTGCACTAGAAGATCAGACATTCAGCCTATAGGAATCATGTTGTTGCTGTCATTAGAACCTATCATGTGTGTATATAATGTTTAAGAAATTCCCTTTTGTTAGCAATGAATTTGACCTTTCTCTTTCATTTCAGTTACTGTCTTAAGACATGTGCCAGTCTGTAGAGTGACAGCACACATGCATTGATGCAGAAACTGATTTAACCAACATTACTGCATTCCTTCCTGGAACCAAGGAATTAATCAAGTACACTTCAGTGCCAAGAAGGGCAGTGTGTACTTGTATCCTTAGAAAGTGTTGCTCAGGCCAAGAGTTGGAAATTCAGGTGTGAAGCAGTTTTTCAGTATCTGCGTTCATCTGATTTTCTGTTCATCACTTCAGTTACAACTATCCTGGCCTGATAGCTGGGAAAAGAAATACAAGCAGTTCCTTTGTGTAGACACCTAAACCAGGTCTTTCTTCCAAAAATACAGTGGTGGGACTAATGCCTTGCATAATTGGTGGTTACAGCAGTTACAGAGGATAGAAGAGATCTCTGTCGCTGATCCCTCCTTTCAATGCTGTCCTTTTAACATCCACTTTGTGTGACCTAGTTAACAGCCTAACAATTCCAGTCTTGCCTGTAGAAGCAAGACTGTAAAGTGACTGGACTAGTGAGCATATATGACTCCCTTGTTAGATAATCATGGCACTCACCAAGAAGGGGATGGTCCTGTTCCACATACATAAATAGTGCTGAAATACATTCAGCTGCTGTTGAGGCTGTGGAAGAAACTGGATTTGGATCTTCCCCATCTCAGAGAAGCACTCTTTTTCATGCTGTTGGGTATTTAAAAATGAAAGTAATGATATTTCCATTTCTGCCTGGTTTGGGTGGGAAGAGTCAGCACACACTTTAAAACTGTCTTATGAAACCTGACAAACACCACCTTGCCCACCTTTTGAGGGCTGAGACACTTAACCACGTGCCTGCATTGATTGCACCAGTGAGATTTTTGCTGTGTAGCCTCCTAGGAGCCTTGACTGGCACAAATACGAGCCTTGGGGCCTGTAGATGCCCTCTGGCTACGCCCGAGAACAGAAAGCACTCTGTGTATTAGGAATGAACTAACTTTCTTTCTTTGTTTTCCTTCTGGTTGACTGTTCAAGCCAGAATTCACACTTCTGATTTTTTTCTCTCGAGAAACACAACAGGGCTGCTTGAATTCATTTGAGATATTTCCAGAAACCTAATACCAATTTGATGATGCAAAAGCTGTGGAACTTGTGCTGTCTTTCATCTGGAAACTCACAGTTGTGTGGGCAGTGACCTTTTCACACTGGGTACATGCTTTCCCTTATCTGTGTTTGGCATGAGTGGTTTAGATGTCTGTCTTGGGCAGTATTATTTTTTGCATTTTTTTTCCCCTCCCGATGTGCTGCCTTGTGTTTTGTTTGCCTGTTTTGTATATTAAAGCTATTCATGAGGTTTTTCTTGCCATTCAGAAATACCTTCCAATTAAAATAATGAAATTAAAATGAGCATAGACTTCATCACACTTCTGCCTGTATTTTTTTGTAAAAACCCTTTCAAAAGACTTCTTTTCATTCCTTTGTCCATGTGTCTTTATTTTACCTCTCCTCATTCCACACACAAACGTGCCCCTGCACTAGTTTGTTTAAATCTCAGTCTTTTCTAGCCAATTCTGCAAGGCACAAGTGAATTATTAATATGAAAGATGCTATACACCACAGAGCTGCTGCTGCCCTTTGCCTGGCAGCTTTACTGGGAGAGCAAAGCCTTGACCTACTTAGTGTTGAGCTGCAATAATGTTCTCTTTTTTGTTCATTTACACTAGCCAGGCTAGCTATAGAAATAGCTTTTGCTGTTGAGGAAATGATGACTGTGGAGGTCTCTGCTGTGAAAACAGCTTCAGCTCTCCTTTCAAGAACAAGAAATTAAATATATTTTAAGTAATATAAATATATTTTAAGTAACAGAGTATTTTAATTAAGGTTAGTACTATAGCCTGTAGTTCTAACCTAAGGGTTGGCATAGCTACTTGTCAGCACTGGGTAAGGCTTCCTGGGTGCTGAAGTGCAATGAGCCACTCTATAATCTTCCTCAGCAGCCTTTCTTGTCAAGAATTACTCTGTGGCTGCATCTGTATTGAAAAAGCTGTTGACTTCTACAGGTCTCCAAGTCTGTATGCACATGGTGGTCCTATCATAGTTCCAGGCTCAGGACATTGGAGAGCTGTCTGCACCCTGGAGACCATGGACAATAACAGTGGTATAGCCCACCAGCTCAACTGGGGCAGGGAGGGGAAGTGGGACCCCAAACTAAATTCCCAAAGGCAAGTAGAGACCTTAATAGAGTAGGGATGGAAGTTGTAGAACCAGGCACACAGCATTAAGGATGCTACACACTTGCACTACCAGGAAACTCTGCTTTCTCATGAGGATAGAGCAGGAAATGTGAGATTACTGCCAGTGCCCTAAGAGGAAAGGTGGGCACAGAGGTGCTGTGTTGCAGCAGCAGCTTCGGGCCATCCCCTTTCACTTGTGTGTGAAGAGAGAACTCCAGGCTGTGACTGCAGCGCTTCGGCAGATCCAAAGTAGGACCTGACCTGCTCAGGGCAGAGTGAGACAGTCTCCTGGCCTGCTCAGCTCTCCATTCTCCCTTTCTTAATGCAAATTGCCATGCTCCTCCCAGCTGCTGGGCTGGTTTCCTGGCACGGTGGAAGGTGAGGTCTAGAAGCCTCATCCCCGGGCAGTGCTGCTGGGAATGGGAAAGTATGAAGGGTCTTAGCAATACTGTACTCAGTACCCAAGTTCATTCTTTTGTTCTCTTTCCCTTCTATCTGATCTGTAAATCAGTTTGGGAAAACACTGGAGATACAAACCAGTGGCTGCTTGTAACAAAGAGCCAAATTTGTCTTTTCTATGCAGTGTGAGAAGCTCTCAAAGAGCAACTTTGTTAAAAACCAAATTACAGCAGTACTGCTTACTCTGCTAATTACACAACCTGGTTCCATCTACTCCCGAAAAGCCTCATCATCCCTGACAATGGGCTGATATCCTTTCTAAGGTTTGCCAGAATTGTACAGGTGTTACACTCTTTCCCAAAGAGCAGTGGGACCTGAAGCGTGATGATATGAAACCTTTAATCATTAATGAAAACAAGCAATTTGTCTGTGATCTTAGTTTGACAATCCATAAAATAGTGCTTCTTAAATGACAAATTAGCAACTCAGTTACAAAGAACAAAGTTTAAACAACACAACAGTTGTATGCACAAAGCTACCACGTCTTTTTTTTTTTTAATCAGGAAAAAAATTTATTTATAAAAACGTCTCATTTAATTTACTGTTGAGTCTCTAGCTGAATACAGTGGCTTAGAACACTAACGGCCCATGCTTTTATACAGATTAGCCAAAGCATGAACATCAATAAAAATTAACCCCCAAAAATAACTTGTCTTTGCTTTATGTTATGAGCCACAACAGTGTTAAAACTGGAACAGTAATGAAAGCAACACAAGAGTTAGGAAGCACAGTTGCTTAAAGAGTAAAGAAGTATTTCCTTTTGATGTCTCAGAATAATAAGAAAGTTAGAAATGGCAGAAACTCCTCTGTAGATTAGTCCATAGAAAGCATTGTCTCATGGGGCTTTGGAAAAGTCCTGTCTGGTGGCTAATGCACTAGGGCATGATGAGATACATTACAGAGCCCCCAGGCCAGTAACTTCTGAAGACAGCCTAAAATGTAGGAACAAAAATGAGGAAAAGAAAAAAAAAAAAAGGAAAAAAAAAGAAAAAAATCTTCTCACTATTAAAAAAATACCACTTGAGTACAACCAGCATAGAACAGCATTTCAGTGCAGGCAACTTTTCTGACACAGATTGGTGGTTTTTTTTGTTTTTTTTTCTTAAATGTCAATTAATGAAACAGTTACAATAGCCCAGAACAGTTTTACAGCAGTTTTCTAGAACTTTCAAATAGCTGTGGTACCTTGACGTTATTTCCAGTTTTTCCTTCATTATATACAACCAAAAAAAAAAAAAGAAAAAACAGAAAAAAAGAATAAACTACCAAAAGAAGCCCAAAACAAACTGAAAAACCCCAACAAAACCAACCAAAACCCCCATCTGGATAAGTGCAAACTGTAACAATGGCAGTTCTACAAATGGTTACAGTGACAAAACTTAGTGCAAAGGTGCTACGGTGAAGAAAAGCCCACAGAATACAGAAATGACACAAAATACTGAGATAGTACTTAGCCCTATACAATAACACACCTTGAAATACCATGTTTTAAAAAGTATTGCATTTGCATTGTGTTTTTAGTTTATATTAAAATGCACTGAATACAGTTCAATTGTTAAAGCTTTGTGTCCAAGGAGTGCAAAGTGGATGAACATGGCGGGCTAATGGGATTTTGGATTTGGAAGTGGTGAGGAAAACAATATTGCATTACTGAGTTATGCAACAGAAATTAAAAAGAAGGTGGATGGACAAACAGAAAATGCAGTTAAGAACTAGTTCCAACAGGTAGCAACCAGCCACTCCATCCATCCCCCAGCTCTCCTCGCTTGGGTTGCAATTAGGTGTCTGGAATCGGAACATCCCTAAGTTCTTGTTAAAGGGATGACATCTGTCCAAGCAGGAACTTGGAATAACCTTTGATATGTGCTACATGTTTTCATGATTACAATGCAACCTGACTGCATGATTGGTGGTGAGTTAGGTAGGGATGTCTTTTCTACAGAAGCCTAACAAAAGATGGAGATACCAGAATAGTGACTGCATATCTGATTTGTACTTGCTCTTAAGTACTTACAGAATTAAGTACTTTGTTGGTATATATAAAACATCTGAGTGCAAAAGGAGGAGTCTGCTCTCCCTCCCTCTCCCCTTTCTCCCTCCCTAAAGCAGAGTTCTTAAGATTATGTTTTTCCAAAGCAGAGAAAACTTGCTGCACCCTTTAAAAGACTGAAGTGGAAAGGCATGGGTGCCTGATATTTTTTTTAACTTGTTGTTTTCCAATAATTTTAATTTAGCAGTTGTTTGCAGACCATAAAGTATGTTGTATGCAGAAGTACCTGAGGTTTGGTAGTTTGTACCCTCCATCTCCTGCTCACAGGCAGGTGTCAGGGCAGGGGCACGGGCGTCTCCAGGCCTAATGGGAGCAGCAGAACAATGGAGGGGGCCAGCAGCACTTCATGTGACATTTCAGGGATGCTAGGGATCATTTATCAGAAGTGCCAGATTTACAAGTTCTAGCAATAGAAAATTTCATCAGAGGTGTCAGTTTGCCATGAGGAATTGTTCTGGAGTTGGGAGAGATCCCTGCAAACAGGTGTATTTATATGCCGGGCAGTATGGCAGGAGCAGGGACCCGGCTTTCAAAATTGGCCTCATTTATGTCTGTCTCTTCACCTTCCTCCGTGCTGGGTGGGGGCAGCCCTGCCTTGCCGTGGGGCTGCCGGAGGGCCAGCCCTGCTGGAGTGATGGCGTTGAGGGAGAAGGAGCCCAGGCTGGTGCCTGCTCGCTGTTGGAACTAGTTGGTAGGTGGTGCTGGGTGTTAGTTGTTATGGAGAGCGGAAGGCGACTTGAGTCGGCAACAGTTAACACTAGCAATTTAACAGAAAATCAAAGATGCCGTATTGTTTCCTTGATAACTAGGATCTACCACAGACTCTTGGTAGAGCTGGCAAAGCTTGCATTGTGTGTCTCATCCCTTCAATATGGAGCAAACTTCTGGCGGTCAGATTTCTTAACCCCGCTCGTCGAAGGAATTTTGGCAGTGTAAGCGGACAAACTCCCCGTGGCCCCCGTGGCGGCCGCGGCATTTAGTGCCAGGAGTGGGACAGTTTTCATGCCAAGCAGACTGGAGACAGGAACGG